>JAWNNV010001149.1:0-95497 GCA_035044485.1 Scaptomyza reducta | reverse complement strand
TTTCTAGCATTCTTTGTATGGCTATCTCGCTCTCTGCGTGGCTTAACGTTCTAATAAAATCTTTTTTGAATAAGATTTCTGTTAAGAAATCGGTTTCTTGATATATAGTTTACTTAAATCCTGACTGTAATAAATAACAATAAAATATTAATCTGATTTCCTTCTTAATAACTTTCTCTTACCCAATATGCCTTCTTTTAATCTGTTCGGAGTAAAAAAAGAAAGCAGAAAGTGCACGCAGTCTGTTAGTCGGAAAACGAATATCATAATTTACTTTGTCACCCGCTGCGAATTAGCATTGTGTGTGTATGTGTGTGTGGCTGTGTGTGTGTAATCTGCCACGCCTACCTTTGAATGCTCAGAGGGGCGGAACAATTTAAACAAAGCGACGCCACTTGAACGCCAGTGCGAAAAACTTTCTATAAAGCACTTAAAAATTGTTAATGTGAGAGTGTAAGAGAGAGAGCGTGTGTGTGTGTGTTTGTTGACTTTAACATACGATAAAGAGCAGTGCTGCAAAGTATGGAAAAAGAGACAGGGACAGAGAGAGAGAGAGAGAGAAAGTTAGGCCAGACAAATAAGTGAAGTTGCAGCCTTCAGCCTCAGATTGCAGCCAATGAATAAGAGCTGACGGTCGTGGTTGCCATTTTCCCTCAACCCCCACTGTGTGTGTGTTTGGCCACAGAGCAAATTAATAAAAAAGCATTTGAGGCTACAAAGAGTGCTAATAAATAACGCGATGGCGACAGCTTCATTTGTTAAAGTGCCAGACAGCAAGAGATTCAAGAGTTAAGAACAGGAAAAAGGAGAGAAGGAGGATCACAGTCAACTCAGTGCACAGCAGACATTATCTAACGCTGATCAGCGCTGAGAACTTTTTTTTGGGTGCGTTGATGAAAAACGTAGAACTTAATTTCTGTAACAAATTCAATTTTTGGTTATTTTCGTATACCTAAACCTTTACAAACACATAAAAGGACTCGTTATAGTATCTTAACTCTGACACTTCAGATTGCCATTTCGCATCTCGCATTTGCCATGCAGCTATAAGCCATTGGCTTTATTCAATTACCCAAACAAAATCATATTCGGGGGATACAGCAAACAAATTATCTGAAATTACATTTGTGTTATCGGCGCGCTGAGTTTTTGTGGATATCCCTTATGGTCATCCTGCCAATACAAATAACGCATAACGGATACTACGAACACACACACAGACACACCCGCTCACTCACACACTTTCACTTTTTATGCGCTTGGCTTTTAATATGATTGCTACTGATGCCATTTGCAAAGTCATCACGTATACGCCACCGCCACATACACACACACACACATTTACTCAGATAATATCGGAATGGTAAGCAAGAAGCAGGAGGAGTCGGTGGTGCGAGTATAACAGTAACGGGACACACACACTAAAATGTAGATTTAGATTGGTTCAATGCGTGATTTCATTTTCCGTTACGTCATTATTTCCCGTTGGTACTTGCTATTATGACAATTTAGTTAGTAAAATTCGTTACCAAGCTTAAAACTAATTTCAGATTACATTCACAGATTTGCAAGAGACAGCAGAAAAGAAATACATAGCTATATACGTTCAAATCAAGCAACTGCAAACATTTGCCACAATAAGCAAGGAGAAAGAAAAAGTTGGAATCGAAATATAATAAGTGATTTACATGACTCGCAGGAATTTAGCCACAAGGCACACACAAAACACAAAACACACAAAAAACCAAGAATTGAGAATTTGGCGAAATCGCAGAAATCGATACTTCATTAAGATACTTTCTGTCTGACTGTTTGCCTGCCTCACTCCAATATACCTTCAGGTCGTCTTGCCGCTGCTTGTTTCTCTGTGTTGTGCGGCTCGTTGGCTGTCGCTTGCGCTGTGGCAGCCTATCTAAATTGATGGATGGCTAAAATGATAGACGGAATCGTGTCGCAGCGTTGCTCTGACTTGGCAGTTACACACCGAACCTCCCGAGACCCAATACTTCGATGGAAATGATGCGTATACGCAATATGCACATTTGCACAAATAAAAGCACATTAAAGTCAGGAGCACAGTAAAAATCTCAAGATAGAATACATTGAATGAGTGTATTTAGGAAGGAAAATACTTGTGTGTTTCAAAAATAATGACTTTTGTATAATAATTTACCAAAAATATGTTAAGAATATCAAAATTGTGAGGATTTCATCTACAAAAACTTAAATAAAATCTTCCATACCGGTTTAAACATATCAGCTTTCAAATTGACGACTTTCCCTTAGGTCTGAAGCTCTTATTGGCAACATATATTTTCTTTTAGTTACACATACCATCAAATCGTCTTAAAGTAACCTTCAGCAAAGGGCATAAAAATCATTTTTATTGACCATCAACAATTTAATTTGGCAACAATTCAAGAACTGCCATCGCATCGAGGTCTGATTAAGTGCACCGCGCCCATATCATTTTGGGTCCCCAAGGCAACAATAATAACAACAACAATAATATGAACGTGAATTCAATTTATGTGTCCTGGCAACGTACACGTTTGCTCAATTTATTGGTGTGTTGTAATAAATCAAGTAATTACTACATGTAAGTATACATGTACATATGTACGAACTATATTACGTATACGTTATATATATCGTATATCGATATAACGCTCTTCCGCCTGTAATTCCGTCCACTGCAACTGACTAAATAATGCATGTGTGAATTTCGTTGCGGATCGCGAATCAATTGAACATGGACTAAAAACTAATATATATCGTCGAGCTCATAAATTATTTAAACATTTGCACTAAGCATCGCCGAAACAGCGGGAAACAGGAGTTTGGGCCCTAAATTAAAAACAAAAACCAGAAAATGAGTGAACTGGTTGGCCATAATTAGTGTACGCAGAACTATTGAAATTGCATTTTGCAATTGCACAAAATATACATAATTTACATTATTTAAAGCAGTAGGAGTGAGGGAGACAGAGATAGAGAGAGGGAGAGTGTTGGTGATATTTACAACTGGCAAATAATTGCAACGGAAATTGAAATTATATATTTTACCTGGCCGCATTTTACGTCTGACACTAGTGTAAATTAAATAATGAAAATTCATATTCCTCCCTTTCTATACCCTGAACCCATTAAAAATGGCTAAAAGGGGGTATAATGGTTTTGTACAAAAGTATGTAACAGGCAGAAGGAAGCATCTCCGACCCCAACAACTCAACAGCCGAGTCGATATAGCCATGTCCGTCTGTCCGGGAAAATCAGGAATTTGGAAAACTTTTTAACGGCGTTTGAAATATTAGACAAAATAATGACAATCTGTGGAATTTTTATTGACATCGGTTGATGAACACCGGAGATATGGAGCATTGAAGTTAATATATAATGCACTACACGCTTACACACACATACTTACAAGCACTGGACTATACGCGTAAAGTATAGGGTTCAGGGTATAGTCTAGTCCGGATTTCTCGAGTAGAGCCTTCTTACTTGTTTTGTGTTGGTATATTAAATTATCTTTTTTTTTGCTTTTTTGTTTTTCCATCAACACGAGCATTACATTTAGTTTAGCATTTAAATTGCATGCGAATTTGCCAAATGTTCAAATGTTTATGTAAAGACATGCATATGTGCATATGTGTGTGCTTATGATTTTCAGATTTTAGTAAGCCGATTTACCTCTTCCATAGAAAACTAAGCATTGCTGACATATTATAGAGGGTTTAATTTGATACATTTCCTTTTACATGTTATACATTTTGTCGAAGGGCATGAATGGGGCAAGTTTACATTGGATACGTTGTGAACGCAAACGATTAAGAATATAATATTATATTTAAGTCATTAGCTTCATAATTGCAAAGACTTGTTTTCACATTATATTAAAATAAAGCTTTTAATGTAGCTTGCACTTAATCTGATTAATGCACATTGCTTTTCATTAATTGAGCAATTAATTTCTAAACCAGCATTTAACTGAAAGTCCTTGGCTTGAAAATATTTCAATTGGAAACTCTCGTAATCTTAAATGTTCAGAACATTTAGAAAGTTGGTATTCAGTGTAAAACAGAAACTTTAAATTATAGAACATTTTTTTAGTAAAAATATTTCAAAATCTACCTAATTTTACATATTTTTTGGATTAAACCCCTTAATATACATATTTTTTCCAACATGTTTCCACTCTGCGCTCTCATTGTACAAAACTCATTTGAATATACAATTTGAGAAACCAAGTTGCTTAAAAATCAAATTGTACAACACCCGCAGCGTAAATTGAAGAAATCTCAATCAAAAAGAATGCCAACTCGTTAAGCCATTACCTAAAACGAAACTTTTTTTCTGGCGCTGTTGTATGCTGTCAACCCTTCTTGCCACGCCTATCTCTCACCTCCCTGCCTTCACTCACTGTTCACGTTAAGGCCAAAAAGCAAGCGTGTCGAAGAGCAACAAAAAAAAAAAAAAAAAAGAAAAGAAACCCTGCAAGCGCCGGAAATGAAATGGCAACAGGCAAAAGCAGAGCAGCAGCGTGTGCCAAAGACAGCAGAAGTGACGAGGGGGTAATAGTTGGTAAAAAAAAATCAAAGAAAAGGGCGGAGAAAAGGTAAGGACATGGAAAAAGGCACACAATATATATGGCAGCGAGGGACTATTAAGACGTAAAACATTTTTAACACATAGCCGAAAAAAATCACAACGTGAAAATTGTGCTGCTACGGGCAGCGTGGTGGAATATGGGTGGGTGGTGTTCGAGGGGGTGGGTTGCGCTGCTGTCAGCAGCCGGAAGTAAAGACGCGTACTGACGAACAAAAATAGTTGTAAAAACTGAAATAAAATGTTTCTAATTCAGCGCAACGCATTTAAAAGTAATGAAAATGGCAAAAGGAATTGACGGGCGTAAGCGACATGACTGCCACGCCTCTTCCCCAACCCCCACAGCTTGCTTGACACTTTGTGCTGGCAGGCAGGACATGCGTTGTGTGTGTGAGTTGTTGTTGTTGTTGTTCTTGGGTGTGTCGCATCCGTCATTGCCCTGCTCGCAACATTTTCCGCTTTTATTAATAATATGAACAATTTCCTTCAATGCCTTTTCCTTAAGAGTTTCCAACAACTGCACAACAAAGTGCTGCCGCTTGCCGCTTTCTACCAAAAAAGCTGCACTTTTCTGCCAAAAAAAAAAAATAAATAAAAAGTAGAATGAACTGAATGAAAATACTTTTCAATTTCGCTAGAGAGAGGCACGAGACGAGATGAGAGCTAGCGAGACAGATCCGTCGTTTTCGCTGCCATGTCTCGTCCTTGTCGCTAATGACAATACACTTGTCTGGGCCAGCGGGCTAAGTGTGTGTGTGTGTGCACGGTTGTGTGCGAACATTTACGCTTCTTACTTATTTGATTTACGTTTCATTTCCGGTTGCCATATGCTGCCTCGCATGCGAATGATGCTGCTGCTGCTGCTGCACACTTAGTAGTATTTACTGTAGTTGCTGTTGTTGTTGTAAAAACCACCTCTTGCTATCTCGCCGCCCTTCATCCATGCATCGTGAGCACGTTATGCAATTATAACTTTTGTCGTTAGTAACTTTAAGCAACTTTAAACGTAAATTGCAGCCATGAAGTAGCTTTTGGCGCACACTCTAAAGCAACACTCACACACTTACACGCATACATACAACCACACACTAATGCTAAACGATATAGTTTGTTGTCGGCTTTAGCGCCAAGTGTGTGAAAGGTGTTTTATTGAATTAAGTGGGCTTAACGGTATTTCTATAATGCTCAACAACGGTGGCGGCAATGCTGCCGCTCTTGTTGCTGTTGCTGTTGCTGCTGCATATGTATTTATTGTTACTTTTTCTTTTACACACATATGTATCTGTGGGTCTGCGTGTGTGGGCGACTGCATTGAAATGAGTTTGTCTGTCGCACTTTTAGTTCAACTTTTTTTTTCTACCTACATAATTCATATTTTATTTAATTTTTATGAGTTGCCTACCCCAAAGTGGAATTTTATGCTTGGCTATGAGGTGCGGAAAATGATTGTGTGCGAGAAGCGAAAAGGGATTTGAATAACAACTATTTGTAGCTGAAGAGCAAACTGGCAACTAGTAGAAATTGTTTGACAACATTTAAGTGGCACTGAGCTATAATGCTGCGCCGCAAACTAAAATTACTGAATACAAAAATATTTTATTATGTGAATAATGAGCATTTTGTCCAAGCGTTTGTCAAGCACTTTCAATTCTGAACCGTGTTCAGTAATTGTGAACTTTCTGCAATGTTCAACAAACTATTTAAATAGGCAAATTGCTCGTTGATGGTACCAAAGGGTTGTTTGTTAACAAAGAAAAAATGTTAAGAATATTTATATTATTTATAAGTTTTTATAGTTTTATTCATGTGACAGGCAAAAAGAAGCATCTCCGACCCCAAATCGTGTATATTTTTTTGATCACCATAAACAGCCGAGTCGATTAAGCATCGATCACAGAGACAATAAGCGCTAGAGATTGTCGATTTTGAATATAAGCACTCGTCGTTTTATAATTCTATCGCTTTCCAATATATATATGTTATACAGTAAAATAAAATGTGGAATTTGAAAAACTTATGGCTATCTTTAAAAAATATAGAAGCAATAAGGTACATTTGCGAAAATTTCATCCAAATCGGAAAGTAAATACCGGAAGTATCGAAGATTGAATTTTCGTAAAGCATTCAGTAGTGTACTTTGCACGCTTTAAACCTAAGGTTCGGGGTTTTTCTTGGCCGATGTTTCTCGAGCGGCACGTTTTTAATTCTTTTTTTCATCATTTCTTTTCAAAAAAATATTTATAACAAATATTTTATGTAATGTTGTATTAGCACCAATGTGTATATTGTATTTAAATTAAAATGCCATGCAATATTTTATTACAAATCTTTTTTTTATTTATTTTAATAAATCTCAAACAAAAAGCACAGTGATTAATATGATGTTTTAGCTTAACCAATTCAGCTCCAAGTGTTGAACGAATAAACATAGCAATAAATCAGCTCAAAATAGATTATGGAAAATACCAAAAACATGTTGGGCTATCAAAGGCATTTATATATATATACAATTTAATACGCAGAACCCTTTAAAATAAAATATAATAACAGCATAATAAACTGCACTACTGAACATTTTAAATGAAATTCGCTGCAATTTTGTCTTTTTCATAATATTTAAATGCAAATCCACAAAACAAGCACACATGAAAGAAAAAAATTGCAGACTAGCAAAACAAAACCACAAGTGCTGCCATTAACAGAAATTCTTGCTAATAATAAGCACTGCTCGTAGTTATTTTATTTTATTTGTTTTTATTTTATCTCACTTTGATTTCGGTTTTTAGCTTAATGTAAAGCGCGCACATTCGGTTCACTATAGCAACAAAAAAAAATAAAATAACGGGTCCAGGAACTTCTCTACACATACAAAAAAATAAACCGCGCGTGTGGCATGCAAAAGTGAAACTCATTTCCCTCGACGAGCACTTAAAAGCTCGCGCAACTGCAGTTATTTCCCATGTTTGGTTCAACGAGGACTCGGTTTTTTTTGTATTTTTTCTTTCATTCGGTTTTTTGTTGGACATGCAATGTCCTGATGCATGTGCCGCCTCGCTCCCTGCGCTCCACTGCCTAGGGGGAAGCACATTATGGTGCGGTCCGTCAAATTTACTTCCTCTTGAAATTAGGCAAATGGGCAGCAATTAAACATGTGATTCTTTTGCCAGTGGCCTCTTAGCGTGGCTAACACATAACACACAGCACTCACATTCACACTGTGCGTTTGTGCTTAATTTATTAGAGGTGTTTTTTGTTTTTTTCCAGTAAAAGGTCGTTAAATATTAATAAGCCATTTAACTGCCACAGCCCGTTGATGCATGAGCCACAATTAGGCTGCAAATAGCTCGAATTGTTTACTTAATAAACGCCATTCATCAAATCGACACGTTTCTTTTTTCTCGGCTGGTTGTTGTTCATGTTGTTGTTGTTGTACAAAAGGTTTACAAACCTGTTGCCCATAGAACACGCAAAGTTCAGACCAGCTTAACCCCATTTGCGGCCCATTGCGATGCAGGTCAAATGGGTAGGCGTGGTAAAGCGCAAAACTGCCTGTTTGCGAATATGCGGCCGTGAGTTTGAGCCATGGCAAATTGGCTTAAAACTTGAAGAGTTAAGTACAGTTAAGTTAAATGTTAAGATAACAGTTAGCCTATTGAAAGAAATTTCCATAAGGTATGTCATATATGTATATCTTACTATTATTTTTGAAAAGCTTAACTAATATGTTGAAAAAAATAATTGCACGTTTGGATTTATGGTATGAAAAAATGTTGATAAATCTGAAACTTTTGAAAAGTTTGAAAAGAAATAACAATTTTCTTATAAAAAGCTTTCCATTTCACAAAATTAAAAACAAATTTAATTACAACCGCATTTTTAAAATTTTGTTACAAAGCAAATCGAATAAAATCTTCAAAATGATAATCTTATAAAGGGAAATTATATTAAAAAAACCAATTAAAGAGGGTTGGAGAAAATAAGCTCGTAGTCAAGCAGTTTCTCTCTGAAGGGGATTATTTATTTACATTTTCGCGACGCAGCATATTGAGATTGTGTGTGTGTGTGAGCTTGCATCGACTGCGGCCTAATTTGCCACATGCGGCGTCACTTTTGTTATTTGCATTCGAATTCAATCCCTTAACGGGATGCGACACTTGATGCCGCAATTGACGTCGACTTCCAGCAGCAGCAGCTGTAGCAGAAAAAACAATATAAATATTAATGCTATTTGCTTAACGTTTCAATTGCAAGTGGGAAGTGAAGGACTTAAAGGTTGGGCAAGAACACTTGCATGATTCACACGCCAGACACAGGCCGCAGGATAAAGGATGCAGGACGCAGAATGCCACCGACGGGGTGTCGCATATTAATCAGAGAGAGAGCACTAAAATAAAACAAAAAATAAAAATGATGATGTATACGAAGGTACAATGCCAATATGAAAAGTGCGTATAGTCAGCGCTCAGTGCTCAATGAATTTTTCATCTGGCAGACATGAGGCAATCGCAAGGACTATTTGACTCTGATGGGATGGGGATGGGGTGGTGCCCTTTGCTAGGGGTTGTGTACACACTCGTTTTAGGGTGTAAGTTGACGCAAATACTTTAATCCACTTCACAGTGACACTGAAATTAACAGCGATGCAACAGCGACAACCCTTGAATATTTGGGCAATATTGTGTGGTATGGTTAAGAGAGTGCTGAAAGGAGAAAGGAGGGTGTACGCAGGCTTTCGAACGGGAACGCAACTGCATTCAAATTGGCTGCTATCGCAATTATTCATATGGCGGCGACACTCATAAAATGTCGCGCAAGTGGCGTCCAGCCAGCTCTATCCATACAGACAGACAGACGACATGGCAGCCAGACATGTTGCACGTTACTTTTCAGTATTGTACACACACAAGCACACAGAGGCACCAATACATTCATAAAGAGTGTGTGAGAGAGAGAGAGGGAGAGACAGAGTCCAGCGTAGTGACGTCCTTTTGACAGATGAAACACAAATGCAATTATCACTTTATTTTAAACGATTTATGTACAACACAGAACAGAACTTGCTGTGTGTGTGTGTGTGGCAAACACACGGGCAGAGAACAACGGAACATGTAGACATGATGCCGACAACGGCGAACGGAAACGGAAATGGCAACAAGCGCTGCCGCACACGAATCCACGGTCCACTTTTCTGTCCGCGTTTACGTATAGCGTCTCTGCCGCGTGCTCCCCTCTCCCTCATCAGTGCTTGCACAACTGTCAGCTTATAGCTCGACTATATGTATGTATGTAGGTGAAATAAAAATCCAAACACATAAAATATAAAAGCACACCATAAAAACAACCTCATCAAATCTCATATAGTATATGGACATTCCTTTTTGAAAGTGCACTAACAACTGAATACAGTATAACATATTTATTTATCTAGTATTTTTTTTTGTTAATTCATTTCAGTGATTTTCTAGCTCTTCACTATCTATAAGCTGGAAATTTGAAAGCACTTACCTAATCAAAAAGATTTTTGCAGGGAAGTGCAGTTAAAAAATATTTCATATTCACTATATATGTGAAAACAATTTACTAATGCTATCATATAGTTGGAGAGGTTGAAGAGATTGGTTTTGTTATCAGAGCATTTGTTTGAATTACTCATTGGCGTATAAGCAGCGAATGTTATCGATTATAATCGATGGACAGTGTTATATTTTTGTCAAAATCATGATCAGCAACCCCAAAAAAAGTTAGTGTACAGAGTCTGACACCCAGAGCAGAACTTCTGTCTAAAAGGTTTTACATGTTTTGGTTTCTTGCCTTAGATTTTCAGTTGTTAAAACTTTTAGGTTCTTGGCAAAAACTATTAAAAAAAGTGGGTGAAAAATGGTTTAACGTTACTCCTATTGAGTTGCATTCCTGAAATTGAAGCTCATTGAAATTCAAACAATCCTGCTGAGTAATTTTCGGTTTTTTCATACAAGTTTTTTTATTCCATCAAACTGGTTGCAGAATACCATAAAACTCGCTAATTATGATAATTAAAAAACAACAAACACTCAAAACACAGAGATGCACAGATATAGGCTAAGATAATCAATGAAAAATGAAGTCATAAAATAAATGAAAAAAAAAATGTATATACATTTTAAAGCTTTGCAAAGAATAGTTTTTATTATGTTCCGATCGATATGAAATATGATATTATGTGCCCTTAGAAATATTTTAACAAAATATATATAGAAATCTTATTACAGTATTAGATCAAAATATCTTTTTATCAGCATCAAATGACAGTTGCATTAAGTATTTCGGTCATCATTTTTGTTTTGCTTATCAGAACAAGTAAGAAGGCTCTAGTCGAGAAATCCCGACTAGACTATACCCTTAACCCTATAATTTACGCATACAGTCAGTGCTTGCAAGTATATGTGAGTGTGTGTATGTATACGCGAATAGTGCATACCTTCTTAATTTCAATACTCCATATCTCCAGTGTTTCTCAACCGATTTCAATAAAATTTTCACAGATTGTCATTATTTACTCTAATCTTTCACATTGCATCAAAAAGTTTTCCAAATTGAAGATTTTGTTGTTATCGATTACATGTGTATATCGGAAACGGGAAGAGTTATCGAAAATTTAAAACAAACTTGTACTGCCTAGGGATTAGGCGAGCTTATGTACCACATCTGGAGTCTCTAGCTCTTATAGTCTCTGAGATCGACGCGTTCATACATACGTACGGACGGACGGACGGACGGACGGACGGACGGACAGACGGACATGGCTATATCGACTCGGCTGTTGATGCTGATCAAGAATATATATACTTTATGGGGTCGGAGATGCTTCCTTCTCCCTGTTACATACTTTTGCACAAAACCATTATACCCTTTTTACCCATTTTCAATGGGTTAAGGGTATAATAATTGTACTAATTGAATATCTGTTTTTGTACTTTTTGTCTTGTTGTGTCTGCAAAATGCATTTGAACTTCCGCTCACTCCTCTCTCTGTCTCTGTCCCTATCTAGCTGTGCCTTGTGATGATTCTGATTATGTTTGCCGTTCACTTCCTCCTCATATTCAAGTGGACGGACAACTTGCCAAGCTGAGATTTAGCTTCTTTTACTAAACATACTTCAAGTATAACAAGTAAGAAGGCTCTAGTCGAGAAATCCCGACTAGACTATACCCTTAACCCTATAATTTACGCATACAGTCAGTGCTTGCAAGTATGTGTGAGTGTCTGTATGTATACGCGTATAGGGCATACCTTCTTAATTTCGATACTCCATATCTCCAGTGTTTCTCAGCCGATTTCAATAAAATTTTCACGGATTGTCTTTATTTAGTCTAATCTTTCAAACTGCATCAACAAATTTTCCAAATTGAAGATTTTGTTGTTATCGATTACATGTGTATATCGGAAACGGGAAGAGTTATCGAAAATCTAAAACAAACTTGTACTGCCTAGGGATTAGGCGAGCTTATATACCAAATCTGGAGTCTCTAGCTCTTATAGTCTCTGAGATCGACGCGTTCATACATACGGACGGAGGGACGGACGGACGGACGGACGGACGGACGGACAGACGGACATGGCTATATCGACTCGGCTGTTGATGCTGATCAAGAATATATATACTTTATGGGGTCGGAGATGCTTCCTTCTGCCTGTTACATACTTTTGCACAAATCCATTATACCCTTTTTACCCATTTTCAATGGGTTAAGGGTATAAAAATATCTTGACGAATGCGCTGTCACAAGAGCATGATGCGTTTTGCTGTTGGTGTACATAAATTGCAACAGATTTTGACAATCCACAAATTATTTCTTTTTGCCTTATTGAAATTGGAATTGACAGAAGGTTAATGACGCCGAATGAGTCAACAACGGAGGCTGATTTTGTTGGCAATTTAACACCCCGCTGGGCAGTTTTAGAGACAATCGTCTAGGGGTGTGCAGAGGGTGTGGGGTATTTCCTTGAGCTATGAGATTTGCGATAAAAAATGATTGCACATGTGAGCGTTTTAGATACTCAAAATTGCAACATTTGCGGCATGAACAAAAAAAACAACCAAAAATTCCTAACAATGAGCAGGCTATAAGAGGAAGGAGGGGGTGGGTTTTGAGCTGCCTCATTTGGTTGTGTCGATCTCCTTATCTCTCTCTCTCGCTCTCGCTCTTGCTGGGTAGTACGGAACGACCCAGATTTGCACTTGCCGGGTTATCAGTGGCCTCGGCCATAAATCACTGTCAAGTGTCATTCGCCCGGCAGAGGCAAAAGCAGCAGCAGTAGCATCCTTTATCCTTGCTCTGCATCGACAGTGCCGCAAGTTTTTCAATACACACATGTGTCTGTGTATGTGGATAGAAGTAAGCTATCAGCTTACAGCCAATGTGCCCTCCAGCCAAAAGGTGCATCAACGGAAACTGCTGCACACAGCCACATGCAACAACATCAGATACAACAACATCAGTGGCGAAAAAAGTTCCTAATTAAACTTTGTGCTTGAACTTTAGCTCCCATCGTGAGATTCATGAGGGAGGGGCGATGTAGATAGCGAAAGTGTTGCTTCCAACCAAACGAATAGTCACAATCCATGTTGGAGTCTCCAATCAATTCTGTCTGTGACACCCCCTTCCGAGTTCCTCACTCCCTTCCGTTAGCATCCGCGCGCATTCGTAATGCTTTGGTTAACATTTCGTTACGCTGTCAACCGCAAGTGAATCCTGCCACGAGCGACTTCTTGTCCGCACCGTGTTCACCGTACCATCCGACCATCCGACTAAGCAACCAACCCTAAGTGCATTTTGCTCTTTACACTATATCGCTATCCCTATCTTGTTGTCTGCCTTTCCTGTCAGTCTGTCTAGCCTGCCTGGCATGCCTAATTTCCGCTATTGTTCATAATTTTTATTGCGCTTGTTGCGAATTAGTTTCGGTTACGCCTGATGCAGTCAACCTAACAACCAATCTACCCCTCCTCCCCTTGTTGCATTGTTGCAATTTTTTGCAATTTAAAAATTTCCATTTTTTTTTGCGAAATATATAATTGACGCCCTTCTTCATTTAGGGGTTGACTTTGGCCAACTGAGTACTCTGCCTGCAAAGGCGTTGACAGCGGTTACAATTACAACAACAACAATAACAGCTTGTGATTAACATGCCTGGCAACAAGCAGAAGCAATTGCTGCTTGACAAGAGCGGGGGTTGCAACGTTTAACTGCCACATTTGGTATTTATGTTACGGCTCATTGCAATTAAATTGTGTCCTAGTTTCGCCTTGCTGTGCCTTGCTTGACGTTTACATATGTACTATGTATATCAGGGACGGTGAGAGGGATGTGGGTGTCATTGGAAAATTGTTATTGGTCAGGTCAATGAATGGCTAGGAATTATCGGACTAAGTAATAACTGGTAAGTTATATCGTCACATTAACCATTGCTCTAAGTATACTGGTACAGATATTTTCGCAGGTAACTACACAGAGAGTCAACAGCAGAATGTTAAGGAACTAACAGTGCTTCTGTGGAAACTTTTTTCATACTCCATAAAAATACGTTGGCTTTAAACTGTTGCTTGCTAACAGCATGTGATAAAAAAAACACTTATGCTTCTGTTACTGTTCACTTCCAAGACAAAGAATTGTTGAACTAACATACGTTTTGATGAATCTTAACATAATACTAGCATGTTACATACCAGAATATCCTTCTAGGCAGTAACAGAAATCCGAACTATACCAGCAAGTACATAGCAGCTGAGGTGAACGTTGAAAATGCTAATAGACTGTTCATCAATCGAATTAAGTGTTTCATGATTTCTTACACCAAAAATCATTAAAAAAAATATAAAAGAGTGGTAATAAAAAACAGAGTTTATGATATTTTTTGTTCAAATAAATTTGTTGGTTTAAGATATAAAAAACTCTATCAAAACACGCAACGTTAGAGGCTGCACAGCCGAATGTTTGGTAAACTATTGGACAAAATATGTTATTCTGTCAGGTCTCACATCGACTGTTTTCTTACTTCCCCAGCTAAAAACGAACGTTCGAAAATACGTTTACTACTTTACAAACTGTAAAGAACCACGAGATATTTTTAACAGCTATGCTGTTAAAAAACAGTACATATGGCTCATGGTAAAAGCTTCGAATTGGCGTCAGCAACATGTTAAAATGTTATGCTTAAGGGGTAGCTTAAGCTCTGTAACACGCAGTGTTTGTTAAAGCATTCGAACTTCGAACTTCTGGTTCGAGCATTGTGCTCCTTCTGTTAGCTTAGGTAGTCGAACACTCTGCTAGTCACGTCACTTTAAATGTTAAATGTTATGTTGAAGGGGTGGTTTCCGGACTATGTTATCCACATCGAAGGACGAAATGTTGTTAGTCGAACAAGTCTGCTTGACGCATTTCTGTTCTGCTAATAATAACAGCCTTTCAATCTGTTAAGATTTCTGATTTACCAATGTTAAATCCTTTTGCAGAGTTATGCTAAGGATTTTAGATCTATGTTGCATTTTTGTTGTGAGAGTCTCGTAGTCTGTTTAGCTCATCTATTTCATATTTACAGTAAAATGTTATGTTAATCCTATATAGCGTCTCTGTTAAGGCAATGAACTCTGAGGCAGTCAGGACAACAGGTGTCTAGTTGCTGAATACCAAGTGAACAATGCTGCAGCTTAAATATATTTTAAATAGCTTAATTTATTACTAGAATATATTATAATAAAAAACTAAATAAACATTAAGAAAACCTTATCAAACTATAACACTCACCAGTGGATTAAAATTCACAAACCTGCGTTCCGCGTTTTGTTCCAATTCCCGACTGGACAAAAATTGTTTGTGTAGGTCGTGAACAAAGAGCAGAATGCAAGCTCTTATCAGTTGACGTCTTATCAGCCGGAGAGTGTGGTGACTTTCGGAGTCGGGAACGAAACGGAAAAAACCAAACAATTTACTCTCTATCACACTCTCTGCCTCTGGGGCTGTCTGTCTGTCTGGCCAGGACCAAACGGGAAGCGAAACACCCACACAGAAATCAAAGCATAACCGAAATGCACTGAACAACATCTTCGGCAACGACACAACGTTCGGCTAGCTGTCGGCACGAAGCTGATGCCGCTGCCTGCCGCGCAGTCACGCTGCCTCGCTGCTGATGAGTCGAGAATTTATTAGCGCAAAAAACGAAAGCGCTTCAGTTTCGTGTTTGTTGTGCGCTCGTAAGGATGTGTCCGCAACCGCTCACGGACCTCGAGCGTTCGCGTCGCGTGTGCGCGCGTCCAGAACGTTGAACGTTTCAACAGCAATATATTTTTGTACGCCATTACCTACAACAACGTACAACGTATGCCTTGTTGCCACACCGCCAACGGCGAAGGCAACGTTTATCTAATAGCAAAAAATTGTTATCAACATTTTTGCTCAGTGCTTGAAGTGAATACAACTTGTGAATATAATCATTAAAGGAAATGCGAATTTATTGTGTTATTTAGTGTGTGCTTTGCCTGTGGCAGCCACAAGCAGACTTCAAGTGCCGCTTCAACAACTTCAATGCAAAAGGTGCCTAACCAATTGACCCACAATCAGCACTCATAACTCATCAGTCAGTCAGTCTGTCTGTCCTGAGGGCAAGTATGTAAATCAGCCCAAACTTCACTTCCCCTTGCAGAACCGCCTTCCGAATCGTCATAACATAACCGCAACCCCATTTCAGTGCCTCAATTTAAGGCGCCGCAAGTTGCATGCAAATTTTTGTGTGGGGCTGCTCTGCAGTTTTAAATTTTTGCTCAATAATTTTACGCTTATGCCAAGCTCGTGGGCGCAACTGCCAAATGCGTTTTATATGCCCCAACCCCGACACCCTCCGCATGGGCCCGCATCGACACCAACTTCAAGGCGTCCCATATTTTGCATATTTTTGGGCTTTTTACTGTTCTGTTCAGTTGTTTTTGGGCTCTTAACTTCATTCTTCCGCTTGAGTTGACCCACTTTGTTGGTCGGGTTTGTTCAGTGAACGCAGTTTTCACTTTTCACTTTCCCCTCCAGCAGCCTGGCCCGGCCCCATTAATTAATTAGTTTAATTAGTGGCTGTTGGCGCGTTTACTAACTTAACCATAAGAATTGCGTTTTCCAAAAGTTGTTTGCAACAATTTTGTGTTTCTTATTTGGCCCGATTGGCTAATGGCTAACATTATGCGGCCCAAAAAAGGGACCTCGATCAACTAACGGTTCATGTGCCATTTAACAAAACACTAAGCGAAACCCTTTGTGAGCATTTTTCCCTAATTTTCATCACTCGCTCAAAGTTTTTCCTCCTCAATTGCTGTACATATTTCCTTGTTGTTGGCCATTTTTTTGGGTGGCAATAAAACCAGCCAACAGACTTAAGACATTTCGTCGCACCTAATGGCAGCGGGGCGGTGGCGTTGGGGGCGGCGGCGGCGGCGGCGGAAACGAATAAAAGCAGAAGTAAAGGAAAATTTATTTACTTTGCCACTAAATTTGCGCTGATTTCTCCAAACTCTCGTTCGATGTTGTTGTTGTTGCCACTTTGCCACTGACCATTTGGCCCAATGCTTTGGTCTATTGCCTTATTTGATGTTGTCCCAGCTCACAAGTATATATATTTATATATAGAAAAACAAACACAAGAAAACGAAATGTTTGTCAACAAACGCAGTCAAGCCCAACAAACTTGAAGATGCCATACACAGTGGCACAGTGGCACATGTGTGTGTAGCATATTTTTGGCTCAAGTGTGCCACGTCCGGCGTTGCGAACTATGAGTATTTTAAAATTTGTGGCACGTGCCCCAAATAGTAAACATCAGCAAATAATAAATTCATTGTAAGCCAACGCACGGCGCTTTTCCAGGACCTCAAAAAAAAAAACACTAGAACTAACGGAGGCAAACACCGTAAGGAGTTACGGGACCTTGCAACCAAATTAGCCGGTGTGTTCTGTTCGTGTTTTTTTTTTTTTGTTGGGGCGGGGGGATGGTAAGCTCAGTTTATGGCACGCTTAGGAGGCCATTAGGGTATGTGAGTGGCATGCCGCAAATCCAAATAGCAGCAGCAACAGACAATAGCAAACAGCACTTGCCACATCTGGTTGCACTGCAATAGTCCAGCAGTTGTTGTTACAATTGCATTTTCCTTAATTTTTTCATGCCGGCAACAATTGCTGCTGCCATTGTTGTTATTGTGGCTGCACCTGCTTTATTTTTCATCTTATTCTTCGCATGTATTTAAAACCGGCAACACTTGAGAAAAGCCGCAGCTGCAATGGTACTTGTGCGTATTGTACAAGTTGTTGTTGTTTGCTCATTGTACACGGTGGCAGCAGCATAATCTGCATGCTGCAGCGGCTCAGACAAATGTGGCAACATAATAAGTTTGCTTCATTGCAGTGGATTTAAGTTCGTTTCTTTTTTTTGTGGCAACTTTTTGACTTCAATTTGTTTGAGTGCAACCAACTCTGGGATTATACAAAAATAATAAAATTATTTTGCTTAAAATATTGCAGTTCTTAAGAAAATTATTATTCAAATTATTATAAGTCTTCATGAAAAATATCTATATTTTCGTTGTGTATTTTCTTTTTTATTTTATCACTTAATATTTTGTTTATTTGATATTTTTAAGCACTGTTGAGTGCTTCATAAAAAACTTTTTTTTACCCGAACAAAGCTATCGAAAGGTATTAAAAAATAAGAGATAAATGTGCGATACAAAAAATGTTCAATGCCATTTTATGAACAACATAAAGTTTAATAGTATTAATTTGATTTCAAGTGCAGTTTCCAAATATTCTTTGTCTGCATTTATTTTGTGCATTGATTGGGATATAAAGAATGAGAAAGTATTATTCACCTCAAATCATTTTTCGAAGAATTAAACGAAGCTAAGTAACTAAAATATTATGCTTTAAAATCTTTTTTTTTTCTTATTTTAAATATGATTTATTTTTTTGATATTCTGTTTAAATAATAAATGTGTCATTTGTTGATTTTATTATAATGCATTTAAAAATGCTTTTAAGCATAGAATGTCAAAGTGCCATAAATGCTGTCATGTATAAAAATAGAATTTGGGATAACTTGATAATTTGTCAGAAGCTAAAATATAAATAGTTGAGTTCACTTTGATTAAAAGCTATTTATAGTAGGTTCAAGTATGAAAATGTATGATACCTTCACAAAAATTTATTATGCTCATTTGTTAGGCTTTGTATTTTCATTTGTTTGACGTGGAATTGTGAGAAGTCTTTGAACTTAAAAGTTTCTTTAAAAGTTGTTAAAATTAGATTGGTATTAAAATGTTTCTACATCAATACTTTATGCCTTTATTTCTTTAATACACTTGATAAAAATTGAAGTTATATTTCGTTGAACAGCGGAAAATCTTTCCGACTAGCAATTTATGTAAAGATCTTAAGCACTTTCTTCGTGAACCTTCTTTCTATGTTTACGTAGTTTGCAGGTGCGCTCGCTTCGAGATTTAAGCATAAAGGCTAACTTTATATATATTTGAACGCATTTACAATATGTCAAAGCATTTCTTTTATATCAGATGCTTATTTACAGCTATTTATTTATTTTTTGCATTATTTAGTTATGTTTTCCCCTACCTTTGCTTACCTTAACTTAACCTTCCCTACATATACATAAAGTTATATTTCTCTTTTGCTTTTGCTCAACATTTCATTACGTCTCTCCTTGTGCTTTGCTTTTTTTTGCTTTTGGTTCCTTTTCCGCTGGCTTAATTCATTTTTTATTTCAACGTAAATAAGCAGTAAATTACAAGCTGCAACTGCAACTGTTGCTGCTGGCAGTTTCTGTTGCTGCTGTTGTTGTTGTTTAGTTTGTCCTGTGTACATTTTGTATGATTTCACTTCTGCTGACGCTATATATTCTGTGCTGTGGCTGCTCTAGCATCCTACTTCCACTATGCCATATTTCTGCACTTAAAACCATTCCTTCGGCATCTGTTAAAACTCAAGCTTTCTGTAAGTTCAAACATCAGTTTGCTGTTACACATACACTGTACGAAATATTAGTGATTATCGCGGACGAATCGGCTACTGACACCTGCACTACTTAACACCTGCTACTCGAGACCCCTTTCTACAAGCAGAAAAGTAGCAACGAAAGTTGAAAGCCGCTGAACTGAAATGTTGGCAGTCACTTTAATTGCTTTACGACTGCGACAACTGGTCATTAGTTGTGCGACAATATTAAAAGGGGTTGAGGGTGGAAGGAAAACTTGTTGAGTAGCATACAGAACAATTGTTTTTGTTGTAGTTGTTGGTCAGCAGTTGGCAACCACTTGATGATGAGGTTCTTCGCGGCCCCTCCGCGTTGTCGTTAAGGTGCTTAGCTTGAAAGGCGTTTCTTTGAAACTTACTTTGCAGCCGTAAGAGTCGCCGTAACCGTAAATGTTTCTGTCTTGCCATTAGCGGGCTTCATTGGGCAGCAGTTTCTTTTTTCTCTCCGAGTTTGTGGATTAGTTAGCGTTTCTTGTCGTTAAATGTCAGGTGTTTAGGAACGAGGCTATTCACCGGACGTCAGGCCTAGAGATATACGGGGAAAGATAAAAGTGTGATAACAAAAGTTTTACTGCGTTTATTTCGTGCAATGGCAATACTGAAAAACTACTTGAAAAACTAATTATTTTAACGGGCGGTATAATAAAGTTCATCTCTTTTATTTTTTTTGCTTAAATAAAGCAATTGGCAAGCTCACATAGAAAACGAAACCAAAATTAGAAGTATTTAAATACTTTTCGTTTAGTACAGAAAATATCTTAATTTTAAAACCCTTTTTTCATCCGAGCTGAGTGCAATAAGATTCCAAAAACATATTACAAATATTTTCAAAGTAAAGAATTTTTAAGCTACAAATTCAAAGAAATAATCTTGCACAAATTTCTGATTTTGTGTGTTCTCTGCACATTTGATTCCATGTTACTAACAGCATTTTAATGACTTTTAACAAAGGAAACAAATGCGGCAGATTAAAAACAAAATGCAAATTGCATGAAACAAAACGAAATAGAAAAGGTGTGTAAAAACATTTTGATACCCTTACCCAACGCCAACAACCAACCGGGTATACACATACATATAACAACGACAAAGTTTTGTTTTGTCTTTTTATACTGTATAAAGCAAATATGTGGACTAAGGGTATAAAAACACTTTGATTCCAAAAAATTCATGCGTATTAATACAAATTCGTGCATGTTGTGGTATACCCAAGTCAAAAACAACACAGACACACACACACTGCCATAAAAACTTACTGCACAAAAACTGTTTGTCCAGATATCTGTGTATATAGTACGCGTGTGTGTTGTTGCTCGATGAAAGCCAGATATTGCAATGTCTCTTTTTTTTCACACATAAAGCCGAGAGCTTGAAATATGTAAACTAACTTTAATTACCAGCTTCTCTTGCAGACAGCTGTCCAAACAGCAACATCAAAAACAACAATAACAAGCAACTGAATAACATATACTAGTTACAAAAGTAGCACAACAAATTTTTGTGGAATAAAACTTTTTTTTGCTTTTGTATTTTAAGAGCTGACTTCATTTTTAATAAAAAAGAAAGAGAGAGAGAGAGAGAGAGAGAGATCTTACCCAAAAAAAATTTTAATTACTATTGCTCTTCTCAAAAAAAAAATTGAGAGCGCCAGCCTTTCATTACTGTTGCACTAAAAAAACGCGTGCATAAATTGGAAAGCTATATTCAATATCAAAAAAGAAAAAGGTTACCTGACTGGAATAACATCGTACAAAATTGAACGACATTGTTATTCTTCAATTTTGTGTAGAAGCGAAAAGTTTGTTCACATTCAAATGTTGAACAAACAAAGCTGAGTTCTACCAAATGCCAGTTGAGAGTTAAGGAAATAATAAAAAGGGAAACACGCAAATTGAAAGCAAATAAAATTTGAAGAGGTAATTTTAATAATGATTTCTAGCAAATTTGAAAAAAAAAATTTGTTATTGGTGATGCGAAAGAAATCAAAAAATTGTTTCTGAGAATTTTACAAAACCTTTGTGGAAACAGGTATCAGGAAATTTATACCTGTCTTGAAAACTCTGTAAAAAAGCTTTTGTAGATACAATTCTGGAAGCTTATAGAAATAAATGAAATTTCTTATGAAATTTAATTATGTATTGCTTGTAAAGAACTGAAATCCTTATATCCTACTTTTTCATTAAATAAATTGTTTTTTTTTTACAAGAGAAAAGTCTATTTCTTTCTTTTGTCAAAATACTTTTGCCCAGCATTGCATTTGATAGTCTTCATTTCTTCAGTCTGCTGTTGATGTTTGCGCAGGATTTGTATCAGTATCAATGGTTTTGCTTTTTTTTAAGCTGCCTTCTCGTGCCCCTTGAGGTCAGTAAGAAAAGGATGTGTGTTGTGTGGCTTAGCATTGCGGGAATTAAAAGGCAAAGAAAAAACTTTCATTTCAGTTTTGTAGCTTGTGCAAACATTAAAACGAAAGTTTTTAAAAGCAACCACAACATTTACGTCATGTTCAAAGTGTGTGTGGCATGTGGTGTTGTTGTTGTTGCTGCTAAAGTTAGAGCTAATGTTGTTGTTTTTGTTGATGTGTGCTTTTGTAGCATGGCGCATCAAAGTGGCAGCTTTAAGGCGCTTACTGCTCACTTTTGAAGGTTTTATAGTCAAAAGGCAACACGCCAAGTTGCTTAAACATCAGCAACAGCAACAGCAACAACAATAGCCACCATTTGTTGCCACATGTTGTAACTGTTGCCGCATTAAATGTGCAGCGCTCTGCTGTGGTTCAATGTTGTTGTTGTTCTTTGTGTTATTGTTGCTGTGAAGCGAATTTCACTTTTATGTTGGCGCATCTACGCTGCTTTTATACTGTTGCAACCGACAGTTGCGCCCTCCCTATGCTCCGCTGTCCCAACGATCCACCATTAGTTCAGTGGGCACCACCAGCAGAGATTTCAGTTCATTTTATGTTGTCAGACTTCCAAGTGCGCCGAGCGAGTTCTGGTTGTTATAAAAAAGCCAAATTCATTTTGCACATATAACTTTTATACCCGCACACACACACACACACACACACACATACATAAATGCACTCTGCGTGTGTGTTATGTTTATGTTCCCTGCTGCTTCAACTTGACATCTTTTGGGTTAATTTTGTAGCCGCATCTCTAAAACGACTGGCACACAGTTGGATATAACTTTTTTTGGGTAGCTCCATTTACAGTTCACACTCTCGAGCACACACACACACACATTAAACATTTAATTTATTGATGGAATATATAAGAGTCTTTGAATTCATTTCGTTCTTTCTGTTATATTTTTAGCTCTAACGCAGTGATTACATAGGGCACAGCCTCTACAAAATATACAAGCCACAAAAATTTAAAAGTCATAAAAAGAAGAGCGTGAAAGGGAAGAAACGCAAACGAGAGAAGAAAAAACAACGTGTTACAAATTGGCTTGCATAAAGTAAACAAAAATATAACTCAATTTAATAGCCAATGGGCGAAAACTAAAAAAAAAAACCAAAACC
Organism: Scaptomyza reducta; assembly: GCA_035044485.1. Taxonomy (NCBI): domain Eukaryota; kingdom Metazoa; phylum Arthropoda; class Insecta; order Diptera; family Drosophilidae; genus Scaptomyza; species Scaptomyza reducta. Next base: position 72,310 of record JAWNNV010001149.1, on the reverse strand, counting down.
CACAAACCAAAACCAAACTCAACCAAAAAGAAAGTAACGTAAACCACCGCAAAACAATTGCTTTAAAAACGTAACAAATCAATTGCAACAACAAAAACAACAACAACAACTACAAAATGACGCTACGCATTTCGGCCAAATCGAGAAATCATCTTGGACTCATTATTTATGGCTTTGTGTTGGTGCTAACAACAACAACGCCATCTATCGAAGCTGGTCGCATTTTCGGTAAGTCTATGAGCTAAGAAATTATCCTTCCCCTTTGCCAGAAAGTGAAAATGAGATGAAGGTTGTTTCCGGTTAACCAATCTGCCATTAGTTGCTTTTTTTGGGTAGCTTAATTAATGCGCTAATGGAATTTTTAATGCCATGAAAACACAATTTTATCACATTTCAACAAATTGGCTAAATCAAGCGACAAACCCTTGCCAAAGACAGAGAATGAGGTGCAGAGAGAGACTCAAATTGACAATTCGGCCACTGCGTGTTGTTAATTATACCCTGCACAAAAGATTTTTGAGTGGTTCATTTGGAATAAGAATGTTGTATTAAGCATACGACTAGTGAACCTTAGGACTTTGCATTTAATTTTCTCTGAACTTAATAGATCAACTGTTTATTATCTACTTTACTCTTCACACAAACTCTCAAACATGGGTATTAATGCTTCGAGCAATCTTAAATCGAAGGACACTAAATTATATTTTTATTGGATTTGCGTCTATCGCTGGCGGGGCGAATACATGTTTTTTTTGTAATAATTAGTATTGCAAAAGGTTTGCTTTTCATGCTTCTCGATGTCATGTACGTTAATGAACTACCCCATTGACAAAAGTACACACACACATACAAACGCAGACATACTTATTTATGTGACTATGTACTTATATGTAAATGTGCTGGGCAGTTCGTTAAAGTCAATGACTATGTGTTTTTCTAACAATAATTAAATATAATTACATTTCTTCGAAACACGTTTTAAACGGTAAAAGAAAATGTTTTCGATTAGAAGAGTAGAATGGAACGTTTTGTTAGCGAGCGAGAGAGCTAGCATACATTGTGCTGTGTTTGGCCCAATTAACCACACAAAATTTAATAAATGAAGCAAACGTTTTGTGCATGTGTGGTTATAATTTACATGTAATTATGGTCGCACAGCTGTAATAATTTTTGTTGTACTGCCTTGTGACCCAAATACAAGTCAAACGGGTTGTGTAAATGCCGCTTGAAAAGGGTTAGAAGTGATGGTAGAGTACCTACTACTATCTACAGGAGAGTTGTTCCTTTATCAAAACCACCCTCGGCACAGCGAATTGCAGTTTTGTCTGCGTGGCTGCACTTGAAAAACGGGAGCGGTAGTTTAATCTATAGGCCAGAACTTTCTTTCTCTCTCTCTCTCTCTCTCTTGCTAACATTTATGCCAGTGACAATGATCAAAGCCAACAAGAACAACAACCGAGGCAATGCCAACCGCCAACGTTGCCGACTTTTGTTGACACACACTTTGTTGTGGCTGGCCCCAAAAAGTATGCTACGAAAATTTGCACGCAAATGAGAGAATTTGCGCGCCATGAACAATAAAAGAGAGACAACACAGAAAATGGCTGATAACAAAAAAACACAATCGAACACACACACAGTCATACACAGCAACCGAACAACTGTGTGTGTGTATTCGTATTAGAGTCTGCGAGTTTGTGCAACGCTTTTTGTCGAGCAATTTAAATGACGCTGTCGAGTGGCAACCGCCCCAGCCGCAACAGCCGCAACAACAACAATCCCAACAGCAATAAAATTTTTGCCAGGCGAGTATTTCCACACACACATATAGGTCGCAGCAGTGAAAGCGTAAAGTTTACGCGCTTGTTTGCTATAATTTCGATTGTTTTCGCTGCAGCAGCCGTCACTGTGGCGCTATTTGGCCCTTCGCTCAGTGCCACGCCCATTGACAAGCAAACGGCAGCCTAAGGCAACCCATCAACCCACAATCAGCGTGTGCCCCGACTCTTCTTCCACACTTTCTTGCTCTTTGCCACCCGTTGTTGTACGACATTTTGCTGCAATTTTCTTTAAATTGATGTGAGCGGGGGTTTTTCGTTCAGCTGTTGTTGTTGGTTGTGTTCCAAAACTTTGCCAGCTGCACTTACAAAAACAACAAGAATTAAAATATGCCCCATAAGTAGCATACTTTTGCATTCGAGATTTTCGAGCAGTATTTTTCTGGTTACGGGCAAGGAAATTTATGAAAAACTTTCTTCTTGTCAAAAGATGTGTTGTGCAATTAAAGTTGCACAACACAACTGTTGCAACAGCAACAACAATGCAACAGCATCAACAAAAGCCCCAACTGCACTCAATAAAACACTTAATGTGCCATGCCCTAATTCCCAGCAACTTAAGTGGGCGGCGCTTGTGTAAATAATTGCGCACATGCTAATCTGGCTGGCAAATTAATTGACATTCGGTGGGCGGGCAATTAAAGCATACAAAAGGATGCAAAGCAACGCCCCATGAGCCAAGGCAAAGTTGCAAAACTAAGTGAAGCTGAGCTTTAACTACATATAAATCTACGCTGCAATATGCTGGGTAGAAATCAATAAACTGTTTGGCATTTGTACTCATTTTTCTAATATTTTGTTTTTTTCCTATGAATTATGATGCCACAAAGTGTTGCAAATAGATAGAGATAGTTTTTTGATCCCACTCAATTCGAGTGGATTTAGCTTAGTCTAAGTCTGGCAGGGAGGAATACACATTCAATGCACACCGAAGATCACATACCCTTCAAGAAAGGAATATTTAATAGTTTGATTTGTTATCTCAAAAGCTTTTCATACAAAAATATTTCTTCTTAACGAAATATTTCTTTGAATATTACTATCTCAATACCTTTATCGATTCAAAATCGTTGCTGCTCATTAATATATACTCCACATGCGGTGTTAGATATAATTTTCAATGCGTTTGCCATACGGCTTACACATTAGTGGTTGTGGCAAAAGTTTACTTAGCGACTCCAGCTAATAAGTTAACAATACGACACGTGTGCATTCACAACAGACAGCAAATGCCCCTTGCTCCACTTACCACTCTGCTCAACACCAACTTTGAATGCTATGTCTATGGCAACACTATTGTTGTGTTAAGGGCCAGGCCGAAAAATAACAAACATTAAGCGCCAAATTGGTAAATCGAACGTCTAATGCCCCTTGACAACTATTAGCAGACACTCTCGCACAAACACACACACGCACACGCCATGACTTCCCACACAGGCATACTTTTAGCTAGTTAAGAATTTGTTTTTTTGTTATTTTTGTGATGTCTGAATATAAACAATTTGTGTGGCCTGCCTTTTGGTATTAGACGTACTTTATATTCAGCTCATTATAGGAAAGCCAAATAATTGGCGACATCAACACAAACACCAACAGTTTCTGCTGCTTCTCCTTCTTTTAGCGAGGAATACATTTCAGCGAGGCGTTGTCCTTGACAGCAGAAACGCTGACTGGAGTAATTTCTTTATTAGATTCATTGCGCGCCCCTCGAGCTAAAATTTTACAGTGGCAATGAAAGCAGCTGCAAAAGATGCTTAAAACAATTACATAAATTGCCTTTGAGTTTTATTTAAGGCATTATTTCAGTTGTTGGTAACGCAAAATTTAAGTAAAAGATAAGTTAGGTATTCTGGGAACTGCTTTCGACTTCTTAAAATGAAAAGTGCCTAAGACTTAAGTCGAAATTTCTTGGAAACTAGCAGCAAAATGAACACCAGGTGAAGTTTTCTCTTATCCGATTTTTATGCTTAATAATTCAGCAAGAGTATTCATTGTTAGACTCACTTGAACAAGTCCTGTGCTCTGTTGTTCTTCATCAATAAATATTTAATGATAAAATGAAAGAAAATTCATTTAATTTTACAGATATATCAATTAACAAAAAGAAAAGAATAAAAGTAACAGTTTGATTATGTGTTTGAAAAAGCTTTAAGAGAATTTTATAATTTTCCGTTATTAGCATTTAGAACATAAAACAAATATTGTGGGGAATAATGTTCTAAAGTCAATGTGAAAACATGTTTCCAGATTTAATCTACACATAAATGAGGATTTGCCAAATATTTAATATTCAAATTCAAATGGCAGAACACTGTCAAAAGTGAAGGAACAAACTTTTCATTTGCCTCGCTTTTCTAGTTAAAAACTTTCTTATTCTGGTTCAGCTTTTTGCCTTGCTGTTTCAAGCCATAATTGAAATTTATTCGCATATTTGAGGCCAAAGCTGCATTTTGTTTATTCTATACTAAAGAGTATTCAAATGGAATTTCAAGCTATGAAAACTAACAATTAGTCGTTGAGGGAAACTGACATTGTTGCAGTTATTTTTTGGCAAATTTTGGCTTGTAATTCTTTATCAATGTATTCATTCATTCTTTTGTAACAGATTGTTGTTGTTGTTTGAATTTTATTGAAGCAATTAAAATGTTATTGCATGTGGGTCATTAGGCATCCTAATTGAATTTAATATTTGTTTATGCAGTTATACCATGCACAGCGAAGCAGAGTTTAGTTAAATAAACATAAAGTGATTTGAAAGTTACGACAATAAATATTTACAATAACAAGTTCAGTTGCCTTTGTAGAGGAATTAAGTAAAAAAGATCACAACGTAAAATTGCTTTTTAATTTAAATTGTTTAAATTATAAATAAATGTTTTGAATCTTAATTGCGCAATTGGAATTTGAGAGATTCAAATTATTCAAATTAAAGTTGAATATTCGGTTATGAAGGAATCAATAAATATGAAAACTCTTTACATTTCAAAAATGATATTATGAAATTTCCATTTAATAGCAATAGCAATAGTCAATAAGATAAATACTTCCAAAAATCGAATATACTTCATAACAATTTTTAACAATTTTTTCATGGATTATACTTGAAATAACAAATGGCAGAAAACCCTCAGTTTAAATATTTTTATTATTACCATTTTGTATTATAAATATAACTCAATTCTATAAATATAAAATTAAAGAATGAAAAACTTATACATATACAATTGACTAAATAGAAATGGATAAGAATTCATTCAAGCATGTTTGTGAGAATATTGTGAATATATATTTCTTAATACATTGACTTTTACTGTTTGTATAAATACCACATTTTATTTGATTTTATCTCTCCTTTTAATGAAACAATCGTTTAAAAACCCACAATTAGACATATTACTTACTTGCAAAGGCAGCTTTAAGCTCCGCCCAACTACGCCACTAAGCACAAGCTAAAGACCACACAAAAAACACAAAAGGTCTCACCAGCTTCATTATGCTTGATACTTTTGCTGTTGTGGCTACCGCTGGGGCTGTTGGCCTTCGAGTGCCTATTATAATCCCAGCTAAGCCGCTGCGATTATTATCTACAAAATTCATGTATTTCATTATTGGACAGCGCAGACGAACCACAGGCCGGGCATATCCGGCTCAACATGGCCAGGATCCTTTAGCTAGGTATCCTGGTCTGCTGCTACTGGCTCGCCTGTTCATTTGCTGTCATAATTTAATTTTTGCCACCGGCCTTAGCGAATCACACACAGACTCACACAGAGAGAAAAATAGAGACAGTCAGAACAGGCAGAAAGCATATCCTGTCTTACATGTCCTGTCGGCTGCTGTTGGCCCAAGGCCTTCTTCAGACTCAGTTTTTGTTGTACATCCGCTTGGCATGCAAAGCACTGCAAATGGCAACAACAACAACAACGATAAAAAAAAAGCTAACATGATGTCAAATGGACATGGATAGACCTCAAAAGTCCCAATGTACTTTGCCACACACACACACACACACACACAGCGTCTCATTAATCCGTGTAGTTGAATGGCCGCCATGGCACAACCATTTTTGAGGCTTTGTGATTGTGTTCTGCCTAGTTCCTGCATATCCTGTTATGCAGCTATTTCAGCTATGCTCCGATCAAAACGAAAGAGAGTGTACATAAATCAGCTGCCTTGGGGCACTTCATCAACATCATCATCTGAAAGCGCCAACTGGGACAGAGCAATTTAGTCTGTCTCCATTTCCCTCCATCGTTCTCTCCCTGTCACTCTCTCTATTTATTATCTACTGTCCCTTTTTAGTCTCGCGCTTGAATGTCACTATTTTGGTCGCTCAATTTACTACGCAAATTATAAACAGCAATTGGGGGAAAAAAAACTGTAATAAAAACTGGCAGCTGCATAAAGAGAGAAACCCAAACCAGCTTCCAACTTGGCCAGCAAATTGAAATGCCTCTGGCTGATTTTCGTACATTCATGCGCCTCAAAGTCAATAATGAAAATTTTAGCCAGGGCCAAGGCGCTGTAATTCGTCCCCAACAAGAAAAAATCAACTCCCTCAAACAACTTGCGCGCAACTAAATGTAATAAAATTCGCATAAAAACATTTCACAGGCTTTAGACGCGAGCCGCACACAGCTCAACCAAACTTGTGCTATCCGCCTGGAGCCAAAAGAAAAAAGTGAACACCATTTGTGGAAGCCGGAGAGATCATGTGACAGACAGCAGGAGAAATTAAAGCAAGCTGCTTAAAAAGTTGTGCAACATCCGGACGAGAGGCCGCCGAGTTGAGCACAAATAGCTTGCAGCAAAGTAGCTAGCCAGCACAGTGGGACAATTTGAGTGACAAATAAATGTTAAGAACACAAAATAGTCAGTCTTTTATTACTATCAAATGTGAACAACAAAAAACAGAAACAAAAATCTTGTTAAGATATAGAAGGAAATATTGTAAATGTGTTTTATCCTTTGTTTCATTCAACTGTTTTCAAATTTCTTTGATATTTCCATTGACTCTGAAGTGTATGCAAAAAAAATTTCGTTTTCAACTCTTGACACACATTTTTTTTGTTGCCATTGTACTTTAGCAATTCTTAGACTTTGTCAATGCCAACGCCTGGTTCTCAGCCACGCCGCTTGCAGTTGGCAGCACGCCCAAAAGTTGCTGCTTCGTGACGTTGCGCCTATCACAACCAATTTACTAACGAAGCACAGAAATTCAATTTCTGGCCAACACCAACTAGCTATAACAACTACACAAACACAACAAAACAAAATGAAAAGCAAAAAAAACAAGTAAGAAGGCTCTAGTCGAGAAATCCCGACTAGACTATACCCTTAACCCTATAATTTACGCATACAGTCCGTGCTTGCAAGTATGTGTGAGTGTATGTATGTATACGCGTATAGTGCATACTTTCTAAACTTCAATACTCCATATCTCCAGTGTTTCTCTTCCGATTTCAATACAATTTTCACAGATTGTCAATATTTAGTCTAATCTTTCAAACGGACGGACGGACGGACGGACGGACGGGCATGGCTATATCGACTCGGCTGTTGATGCTCATCAAGAATATATATACTTTATGGGGTCGGAGATGCTTCCTTCTCCTGTTACATACTTTTGCACAAAACCATTATACCCTTTTTACCCATTTTCAATGGGTTAAGGGTATAAAAAAAAATAGAGTTAGGAAAATGTTGGTGCTGTTTGTTGTTGTTGCCAGCGACAATTTCCGTTTCCGCTAGACTTAGTTCTTGTCCGGCGTCTCTAAATTACTGGGCTCGTTGTTTAAGGCTTGCGCTTAGTTTATTAGGCTTATCAAGGCCCGACCGTGGCCCGGATAAGTTCATTAGACGCCTCGAGCGTTTACTCAGCGTCCTGTCAACGCATCCACCGCCTCCCCACCCTCCCTCCCAACCACTCGGTATTCAGCACTCAACTAAATTCGTGTTAGCCCTTGAGGTGCTGAAAATTCAGCAGGCAAGGCAAGTCTATTCAATTTGTTGCATGTACCGTTTTTGTACTATTCGATGAGTGCAACAACATCGGCTAGCATCAACAAGACTCAAATCAATTGGTGTGCCCAGGTCTAAGTGCCGCATCCAAGCGACTTGCTTGGCCAGCATCCAAGCCAAAAGCCAACAACACATTGGGCTACCCCAAATTTGGTCAAGGCTCAACACTAGCAGCAACTGCAACCAGCAAATACCTAACGGATCGTATGCATTTGACACGTTTCACTTTATACTAAGCATCGAATTGCCAACCGGACTGCCTACCTCGCCTGCCACTTGTCGTTTCTTCTGCCTACAGATGTGACTCTGACTGGGTTTCTATTGCAGACACGAACACTACTCGTTGGACAACGTGTTTTTGCTTAGAAATCAATTTTGGTTTGTGCAGCACAATAAAGTAATTTAAACAACAAACATGAGCTAAGAAGTCATATCACGTGCTATTGAAATCGAATCAGTTTTAACATAGTTATCAAACATGATACAAGTGAATTTTTGTCCATTTAGACCAAATTAAATACTTACTTTAAGCTAGTTCCTCTTCTCATCGACGTTCTCTTCAGCAAGTAATAGTCTCTATATCCTACTTAGGTCACAGGGCTCTGCAACAAAGGAGACTTTAAGGGTCTAAGGACAGTTTAATTTCTGGTCGAGACATGCAAAATTTAAGTGAATTTTAATGCAAACTATAAATATATCACAAAACAAAGCGAAAGTAAGACACTTACGGAAAGGACAGAGGGAGAGCAAGCAACACATGTGTCCTGCCAGTGTGTGGTGTGTGTGTGTGGGTGTATGCATATCCTTTCAAATACGCATTTATTTATGTTGCGAAGTATGAGCAAAAGTTTTAAATTAAATTTTATGCTATGTGCGGCTAAAGTCCAAGGCAATGTAAATAGAAATGCAGGCAAAACTTTGACCCAAATACCATATGCACAGGCAAAAGGCAAAACAGACAATGCACACAAGAAGACAAAATGCACAAGATGCCTGCTGGCTCCGTTCCTCTCTCTCTCCATCTCTCAGTCTCTGTCTATCTGTCGGATTGTGTTTGCATGTATCCTGTGCTTTGTGTGCTGTCGCTCCCAGTTAGCTATGGCAAACAGCGGTTTGGGTCTGCCCGTTGCAGCTTTCTGACAATGTCACACACAGCAAACATGCCGCCAATTAAGCCACTGTCGAAGATCCTAAAGTATCCTGGCAGGCTATCATACTTTTTCTTACTTTTTATACCCTGAACCTATTGAAAATGTGCAATAGTATCTAACAGGCTGAAGAAAGCACCTCCGATCCCATAAAGTATATATATTATTGATCAGCATCAACAGCCGACTCCGTCTGTATTATGAACGCGTCGATCCTAAAAACTATAAGTACTATAGACTCCGGATTTGGAACATAAGCTCGCCTAATCCCTAGGCAGTACAAGTTTGCTTTAAATTTTCGATAACTTTTCCATTTCCGATACACACATGTGATCGATAACAACAAAATCTTGAATTTGGAAAACTTTAAGATGAAATAATAAATATCTGTGATATTTTTATTAAAATCGGTGGAGAAACGCCGGTGAAATGAATCATTAAAGTTAAGACAAGTATACAGTTTAAGCATACACACACACATACTTGAAAGTACTCACTGTACGCGTAAGGTATAGGGTTCAGGGTAGCGTCTAGTCGGGATTTCTCGCTTAGAGCCTTCTTACTTGTGTTAAAACATCGTTTTGTGCTCACGAAACTCGATTACCCATCGCGCGTTTGTCTGTCTCTGTGTGAGTGTGATGCGTGTAAAAGTAATATGATTTTTATAATTTAATCAAGCTGAAAGCTGCTTGCTCTTTCTATCGCAGCCCATCTTCCCCCGTAGTGCTTCTGATCTCTGTCCAATTTGCAGTCGTTGTGCGTGCAATAAAATATATGTGCGACTTTAAAACAAACGTTGGGCAAAGTCGCGCATCCGAAAGTTGAGATTAACGCTGCTTTTTACGAGCAAGCGCATTTGTCGTACACTTTTCAGGCCATAAAACAATCCTCGAAATGGGTTGCCGAAGCCGTGCAATTTCCCATCAAATGTTGAGCCTTTTAATGCTCATGTCATATGACTTAATAGGACAAGTGATTGACTTGCTTTTAGGCGGTCCTAAAGTACAGTCTGAAGCATTAGCTTTAATAGTGAATAAAACAAGAATATATTGTTTTTGGAATGATGTGGGTACGAATACTCTGTAAAATTTTACTAATATTAAATATTTCTATTGCTTGGAACCACATCAACTCATTTGCACCAATTGCTTTTACTTCACAACTTCGATTACTTCTTCATATGTTTTCCGTATAAAGTTTCGCATCATCTCTCATTTACATCGCCAGCATATGTGTTTGTTAGCCATGTTCAATTAACCTTATGCATATGAAGTGTTCATAGGCTAAAATACACACATACGGGGTTCACACCTTCTGACTGCTTTTCATCAATTCATAGCCAGTCAAAGAGGTCAATGTGAGCGTGCGCTAATTACTAGAGCACACAACCTTACACAGCCATGTACACATATGCATAAGCGTGATCAATCAACTTGCTGTGGCATAAAGTTGACTGAGCTGAGCATCGTTGTTGGTGCTGGCAAAATGGGTCAGAGCAACTTGCCACAGCCGTGATTTATGCATGTGTCATATGGCTGTAATGAATAATGTGATTAATTTAATCAGCTGCACAAAAGCCGCACAAAATGCCAAACTAACTATTCAAATAGCAGAAATGCGCGACATCCGAAAAATTTCAATATAACCTTAAAATTTGTCGGTCGGCTGGCTTAGAGCCTATAAATAAAACAGCTTATGAATATTTTACAAGTGCTTAAAACTTGTTAACAAAACGAAAACCAGACCGAAACACAGCAATACCAATGACATACAACAGCCACTCCGTAAATAAATGCAATACCATTTGAATAAACAGGCTTACACATACTTAAATACAAACACACACGCACACACACACGTGTGATATATGTCCATGTGTGTGTGTGCGAGTCAACTTGTTATGAATGCTACTCGTTTGCTTACGGTCTGATTGTCTGCTTGTCTGTCAGCCTGTGCATATATATATTTTGAAAACAATTTATATCCGATTTTAATATTGAATCTCTCGAGCGTAAATCGAATTCTGTTGGCAATAGCATATATTGTATACTGCTGTTGCTGTTGCTGATGATGGTGTTGATCTCCTTGGCAACCTACACATCATGCCGCGTTAGCGACAGCGTCAGCTCTACACTTGCAATAAAACACCAATTAGTGTGCCCGGAGCCCATCATTTAAGCTGCTTCAAGATTGAGCATAAGAAGAAAAGAAATGAGTGTCATTTAAATGACAACTAATGTGTACTTAAAGATTTAATGATGTTTTATTTTAGAGTGCACTTAAACATAATATTCAACTTAAACTTAATCGTATAAAATCTTCACAAATAAGCCCGAGGGCATATTAAATATTAAGTTTATTTGTAAAGTTCTTACAAACTTCATCATCTTCAAGACAGAATATGGGTGAAAACAAAAAACCATTACCATTGATAATCTGAAGTTTTGACCGTATTTTCATATGCGTTACCAAGTTTTGTCCGCCAGAACACGTTGCCGAGCCTAATCTCAATAATGTAGTATTTGGTTTATGTGCGTCACACAATTGATAACCCATTATTAATACCATAAATTGGGACCTTTTCAAGAAATCTGATTCTTCGATTGCTTCTAAAAAGCATGCATAAGGTTTTGTGTATCAATTTGATTACCTATCAGCCTTGATGCGTTGCCTAGCTTCATCGCATTTTCTGTCAAATTGAACTAATTAGACTCACATATGCATGAGTAATAGACACCGTAACAAAGCGTCTCACAAACACACAAAAGGTTGTGTCTGTGTGGAATCATGAGCATTCTTTTCGATGCCAGGAGAACGTTGAGCTGTAATTGGAGAAACTGCTATAGATGTAATCAGGACATTTGATGATAGCATTCTTTAGGCCCAACAGCAAGTCATGCGTTGAGTAGAAAGCCAAAGCCAACAACAACATCAACATGTGACGTAAGGCGCTCTTTCACACACAAACACAAAATACATAAATCAAATTGTTGGAAATTGGTTACCAAGCAGAGATAAACTCGCATTATTATGCCTGCCATTTGGATGTGAGTATGGTGGAAAGGGAGCGAGAGTGGCAGTGGGAGTGTGAGGGTAACTGCTAGGCAATACATTTCTCATGCATTGAACCACACACACACACACATATACAATTCCCGCGCACACAGAGAAAGAGACAGAGAGGAAACCTGCTACTTATCAGCCATCAATCAATAGATATGACCCAGCTTTTGCCTAATATTAATAGCTCTTCGCTAGCGTCGCATTGCATTTCAACCCAAAGATTAATATCCTCCTGCTCCCTTAGACAACATTGAGCGCAACGTGAGCGAAGCCAAGCCACACAACACCATGAAAAAACTTTCTCGCTGTTGTCGGTCCGTATGTAAACTGGCTTCATCCAAGCTGACTTTCCTCAGTTTTGCTTATGCATGCAATTCAATCTAAATGCAAAGCAAATCCGCGATTTGAGGTTTGACCGTCACTTCAGTTGAGCTCAATTAATAGAATGTGCCCCTAAGCTACTAAAGAGTTGTCAATTGCACACTTGGACATCAGTTAAGTCGAATGTGAAATCGGCCAAAATGATGCTTATTGGCCAATTAATTTTGATGTATGCACGCCAGTCTATGTGTGTGTGTGTGAGTGTGTGGCGACCACATACCGGATGTGAGTGTGGTTTTAGCACATCTGCTGTCACCGACTTGCCAAAGCCTCGTCATTTATGCATTAGCCGAAGTCAAGCCAAGGCTAACAACTGACTTACAGGATCTGGCCTTGCTGCCTGCCATAAACGAAAAGAAACCGCTTCAAATTTCCATAATTTCATGCGCCTTAGCTTATCTGAAATTAGTCTTGAAACTTTCGTTCGAACAAACACCAACAAAAATATAATGAGCAACCGCAGTAAATTATGCAAATATAGAAGAGGCAAACGAATTTAGCGCACAATTTGCACGTTCGCCGCAACATTTGCTGGTTGTGCCACATCATCACCTAGCCCACAACTCCAGCCACATCACCACAATCAGCCCACTTCCTGTTTCACAGTGGGCGACTCCAAGCTGACCAGGCCAAGACATGCACATACTTAAGGCCTGGCCCCAAAACAGCTGGTGGCCCGCATGAAATGTAGACCGCATGATTTGTATCACAAATGGGCCACAAAGTGGCACATACCCATACACACACACACATACACACAAATTCATATGTTCAAAACACTGAATGAATGGAGCCAATACAAACATTTATTGCTAATTGCTGAAAAGACTTAACAAAACCCCAAAATTCTCATACAGTCAAGCCAATGAACGAAGACACGAAGAAATGACCAAAACAAACCAACACATACACAAACAGACTTAGCAAATAAACGTCTTGGTTTGAGCAAAGTGCATTGTTCATGCATTGCGGTCAAGTCGTACACAAAAAATGTTCAATCAAAACGTTTCCCAATAAAAAAAAAATAAGATTTCTTCAAATCGAAATAAAATGCATTACAACGTTTTTAAATTCTCGAATATCAAGTCCAGTGTTGCGTTATTAATTTGGATATGATTGATTGCTAAATTTCACATGACTGACTGACATTTGATATGCATTGAAAGGTTGGCTGAACTCTTCATAATTGCTGAAAATGTTTGTCAAATATAGATATTCTGTTTGTTTTTGTGCTGTACTTTGGATCATGAAAACTTACCCTGCAGCTTGCATTTTTGTGTTTTACTTTTAAGGTGCACTTTGGCCAACTGGGCGTGGCCAGCTCATTTTTCATGTGTCTAGGGCCAATGCATCGGCTAAACGGGCCAAAACCATAAACATAAATCAATTTGTGTTACCTGGCTATCAGGATCGTTCAGTTGATAATTTATAATTGATTTTAGAATTAAACTCTTTTGCCGACAATTATCTTGACAAAATTGAATATTCCCAAAATACAGCGGAAATCATTGCGGAGAAAACGATTAAATGCTGCTCTTTGATTTGCCAAGCTGTGGCACACAAGTGTAGCTAATTATTGTTGCAACCTTTGCAGCACAACTGTAAGGAGATGTGTGTGCCACACACATTAGCTTCAAGTGCACGTCGTCAAACGTGGCGTATGCGTAATGTGCAATTGAGACGAACTGCACGCAAAAGTCGACTGCCGCATTTCGTATGCAATTGACGCTTGACCCATTTCAACGGATTGCTGGGGTAACATTCGGTGTGTTCATAAAAGTGTACGACGGGAAAAGAAGCGGAGTGGGAGACGCGTCATGCGCGAGGCATGACATTAGAGAGTTTCGCAGTTAAGTATGCTGCGTGCCATTTCATGCGCTCATTCAGTCTGTGCCAATGCATAAATTGACCAAATTAATGTAAAAACGTTGGAAACGTCGCGAAAACTCACACGAACCATAGAAACAAGGAACCATAGCTGGAGAGCAGGGAGCAGGAATACACACTTCGAGATACATGGGAGTAGGATCATCTGCAAATGTGCGAATATTTGAATAAAATTCTTTCTCTCTATTTGCTAGGCCTCTTGTGGTAAATATATATGGATTTATTATTATTATTTCTTCTAGCGCTTGCGACTTTGACTTTTGCTTACGCTTAACGATGTCATTAGGCTGTTTGGCTAGAAAATGCCCTGTAAGTCATAAAGGTTGAAACTTCGACAGATAACTCATCTGAAATAACTTGTGAATTAAAGATGATATGATGATTGATTGATTCCCGACAAAAGTGGAAACTGTCAACCTTATCTTCGAAAACGTCAAGAGCTACGTGATGTGGGTAAGGTAAATGATGCCTGCATACGAAAACTTCGTTAATGTTCCACTTTTACGTATTCTTTTCACATCTGCATAATACCCAGTTCTTCACACAATTATTATGCGTATAGGGTATAACAACCACGGGGCAACAACGACAGCGATTTACTAAAGTGCCCTCATCAAAGCAACAACAGGCACAGTAGTATGTACTAACAGAAGGCTGCAAAAATACGAGAATCCAAAACCGGAGCTGGTCCTGGACTGGGAGGACTGGGGGGGTTGAGACAAAGACAGAGGCATCCACATAGCTATTGCTTTGATTACTCGCTTGTTGTTGATTCTTTTATTCCGCTCTGTATTCTTCTTCCACAGTTTTTTCGCCTGTAGTTCTTTGTGCTTTGTATCCTGTTGAAGTCTTTGTGCGTTTTTAATTTGCATTGTCTGAAGTGGCGAGTGTGCAGACATTGAGTGTAGTGGAGGGTGGCTCATTGTACGCATCGGTGGCAGCTGTCACCATTTAAACGCAATTTAATGCTTCCGCGCACCACAAGCAAGTCTAAAAGTAACTGTTCCTTTCAGCAGCTTATGCAATGCTCCCAAACTTGTGGCGTGGGCGAAGCACGTGTATGTATTGATAAAACTTTTTCGAGAATTGCAATACCTGCTGTTCAAGAAGACGAAGAAGAAGAAGGACAAGCGAAAATACTGAAAACATTTGTAAAAGTGCCAATTGCAAAATTGTTTGTGATTGAAAGAAACTCGAGTTGCCAAAATCATTTATAGTCATGGCAAAAGTCAGTCAGGAAATGGCTTTATACACACTAAAAGATTCTGTTATTTTTTACTTTTGTGAACTCGCTCTCTTTGACAGCATCTCTCATGCCCAGCATCGTTGTTTATATAAAGCACCGGAAATTGTATTTCCCTGGCGCCAGAGAAATAAAAACTCAACTCAAGTCAACTTATGCCGGGCGTCAGGCGAACGAAATTAAAATCTGTTTATAAAGTCATTGTGCAACCTCGTTCGCTTGTTGCAATGTTGTTGCGGTCCAAAGAAGGAATCTGTAGCCACTTTAACTGGATTTCCAGTGAACTTATATACCCTGTGCACATAGCTTTCGCTTTCGAAATGGGGTATTATGTGCAGTCAAAGCAAAGAGTGTAAGAGTAAGAAGTAAGAGTCAAGATTAGGAACTTTAAGAGTTGGATTCTCAAGTCTCAGGACTACTTGTCTACTTTACAGAGTATCTTCGCTTTATCCACTCTCAACTACAACTATGTAGCTTAGTTTTTTTGCAGCTGGTTTTAATAGAGCGCTTGCCCGCTGCATTTTGCCATTTAAATGGAGAATGTGGAGTGCGAATGGCATTTAGCAAACAAAACTTGGCTAAAATGCAGGCACAAAAGCGGCAAGTGGGGAACATGAACCAAGAGAGAGAAAGAGCAAGAGGATGGACGAAGGACGAAGGCTTGTGCCTACAGTTATTGCAATTAGAAGAAGACAGCATTAATTGTTATGTTCTTAATGAAAATAGCGCTGCAGTCATTTTTGGCATAGCATTTCTGAGAGAGGTCGAGCATTTGAAATTAATTAATGTTAAGCATACGACCCGTTGGTCGCATAATACAATGGCATAAAAACCCTTTGCATATGAGACCATTACTGCTGCTGATGGATTAAAAATGTAATTGCAATTGGCTAAGGGATATTGTAACAGCATGCTTGGGTTCAATATAATAGCCAGTTTTGCTGGGCTCAGCTCAGTTGGCAGTGTTAATGGCCAAATTGTAAGTTCTTGCAGCTGTTCACATACACATGGCGTGTACGCAATATGTTTTTGAAACAGCTGGCATTTGTGGTCATTGGTTTTTGAAACTATTTGTTGCGCACAAGCCAAATTCCATCTCCAGGCTAGTAAATAATTTAACAGACACTCCAAAAAGAGTAAGAAGAATCCACAAACAATTGCAAATAAAGCTCAAAAACTGGCAGCCACAGCGTCGTCGTCGTCGTCGTCGTCAAGTGGCTTTAAATGAATTGCAATGTACATGCTTTTGCAACATTGCTGCTTGAGAATTCTTTGTTGGGAGCTGTTGCAGCTTAATATTGTTATCAGCTGCT
The DNA here is from genome assembly GCA_035044485.1 of Scaptomyza reducta. Taxonomy (NCBI): domain Eukaryota; kingdom Metazoa; phylum Arthropoda; class Insecta; order Diptera; family Drosophilidae; genus Scaptomyza; species Scaptomyza reducta. Next base: position 55,416 of record JAWNNV010001149.1, on the reverse strand, counting down.
GGTGAGTGTGGAATGGGGGCAGCTTATAACCCAAACAGACTGCAACATTTGTTTACTTCTTACTGTGCCAAACTTCACTGAAGCGGCTAGAAGTGGCAGCCAATCAGTTGACTTGGCTCTAACTCATCCGTTTTCTCTGGCAAACATTGGGAAAACCAAACGCAAATGCACAGTTGCAACATTTTTCACTGTTCGCTAAATCTGGCTTTTTTTGCTCTCCATTCTGTTTGCTTTCCTTTTTTTTCATTTTGTCATTTGATTTTGATAAATTGCTCGCCAAGTTTTCAGGCTGTCCTGCTTCCTGTTTTTTTGGTTTTTTTTTTTTGTCCTTCTTTGTCAAGTGGGCGTGTCAGTCCATGGTGAGGAATGCAATGATAGTGCCTTGCTGCTTAACCCACATTGGTACCCAATTTTCTGCTTTTGTGTTTGGTGACCTGAATGCTGGACAAAATTTTTAATTTTGGCTCTTAGCCCAGCAACAAATATCGAAAATACTTTGCCGCATTTCAGTTAATGTGTAATTTTATAGCTGCCTATTCAAACCCATCATTAGTTTTGCATAATTAACAGCCGTTCAGTGGCATGTCAATAATTTTCGAACAATTTTTTGGCACATTTTCGACCTCAATTTCGGTATTTTTCTGTTTTGTTTTCCCATGACCATGTCACTCTCTGGGTTGGTCAATTTTGGGGAAAAAGAGCCCAACAAACACCTTTCAAATGCAATTGGAATTGCATCAAATGCGCATAAATTATGCAGATGAAGCAATTAGCACGATGTGTACATTTTTCGATCGCTCATCCCTCTCTCTCACCGTGTCAATCTGTGTGTGTTCATTCGTGCTTGTTTTTCCAACCTACTCCTCTATTTAACATTGTCACCTGGACAGCTACCGTTGCGACACATTCCAACATTTACATTCAATTTCTATGGTCATTTGCAAAATTTACAAATTAATTGCCACACACAGCGAAAGATAGAGAGAGAGAGTTACAATCGGAATAATTTAAATGGAATTTTCTCGTGTCTAATGAGCCAATAACCAGAACAGCCGCATTTCGATAGTTAATCGATAGATAATCCACCAAATGCTGCGCTCTGCGGTTGTACGAATCGTATATTCACATTATTCAATTATATTACACAGGCGCACATACCTCCCACTTTTGGAGGGATTTGCAATTTAAATGCACTCATTATAATTCAATTTCGGAATTTTGTAGGCCTTTGGAAAATAATGTAGGTTTATTTTATGATTAAACAGTCGCAACAGATGTTGAAAAAGAAGAATACGCAAATAAGGTTTAGTTATTTCAATGAAAAAAAGTCTAAAGCTCACCATTAACAACAGAAAAAACATAATTCTCAGTTCAAGTAGCTTCAATTTATTTCATAGTATACAATTTGTCGCTGTGTCTCAATGTGTGATACATTTTCGTTGAAAATTGAAATTATTTTTTCAATGACATGAAAAGCAAAATTTTAAGCCGCTTTTTGCTCGGTGGACACCTTGAAGATTGTAATTTCCTGAATAAACATATTAAATCCACCATTTCCATTGAATGATTTTTCGTAAATGTGCTCAGGAATAATATAAAATATTTTCACACACACACACATTCATTCTGTTATTATGTATTAAGAATTGCTTCAGGTGATGACAACGCGACTCGTTCGCGGCCTGCTTCTTTTCCGCTTTGTCAAAAAAAAAAAACCGAAAGGTGGAAAAAATTATATAATAAATAAGTGAAGCGAAATTTTCCAGGGCGTATGCAAATGTCGTTACTTGGGCGCGAGTAATACAATTTCAATGGCATTCATATAAAAACATTTTCATAATTGAAGCAAAAACATTCAGCGAGCCGCATTAAAATTTACATAACAACAACAACAACTGTCCAGTAAATGACTAAACACTAGACGAAAAATAAAGTAAAATTCGTTGTATTGTACAATATATTCTTAGTTTATTTTTAAGGTTTTTGCTGCAGCCGAAAAATTATGTTAGCTGCTTTTGTGATTTATGAAGCCGTCGACTGGTCGAAAAAACTTTTGCCACCTGCCACGTAGCACTTGAACTTTATTTTCCTGTGTGTGTGTGTGTGTTTGCAATGGCGCTAAAGTTTGCAGACGTCTATCGAATGGGTTTAGGAAATGGCGGCGTTTTGTTCCGGACTAACTGCAGCACTATTGGTACGTTTATGGCCGCTTAGCCGTAATTTTTATTATTTGGCGCGGAGGGTTGGCGATTGGCGTACTCGAAAATCAACAATTAAAAGCGCAGACGATGCCCGCGGGGGCATCTGCTGCGATACAAATTGAGGTCAGCCAAAGGGCTACACAGAGAGAAGCAAAGATGAGAGAGAGAGAGAAAGAAGCACAAAAACACAACAACAGTTAAAAGAAAATTGGCTGCTTTTGCAACATGCAGACCGCAAATGAAGTCGATGGGGCAACAGCAGCAGCAGCAGCAGAGGAAGATGAAGAAGCAAGGAGTAAAAATGGTAAAAGTGGATGTGAATCCTGGCACTTGGCCGTGGCGCTTGGCCAGGCACTTGTTCTTGTTGTTTCGCAATGGGCCCATAAAAGCAACACACAAAATTGTGCTAATTAACCCTAAAAGCAATGTCTAAGTGTGTGTGTGTGTGTGTGTATTTGACTTTACACTGCTTGTTGCCTGTGTGTGTGTGTACGCGCGCGTTTAAAAATTATTATGCACATTATGGCTGTTCATTGTTTTTATAACCCAATTATTATTATAGCAACAACAAGGCAGACAGTGGTAGAACATGGCCATACCTTCGTTTTTATTGGCGGCATTCTGTTTGCTTAGATACGTGTAGCTAGGCCCCCAGCACCGCCTTTGCTCCGTTGTACTAATAGTTTTATTATGCATTTGTCAAGTGGCAATATCACGCATACGACTCTATGGCCCGCACTAAACGCATGACTAATTAGCCAATAAAGGCAAACAATAAACGCATTTAGCATGTTGTTATTTGCCATTATTATTGTAAATATTGTATATATTTGTTATTATTATTTTTCTTATTCATACTACTATTCTCGCTTGTTTTGCTTGTTGTTGTTATTTTTATTCTGGTTGCCATGCACCACAAAAATTAAACACAAACATTTGTTAACAACTTGATTGTGTGTGTCTGTGTGTGTTTTTGCAACACAACAGGCGAGTAACAATAACTTAACATATTGCTCGAAACGGAAGCGACAAACCAAAAGCTTTCTATTCCCTTCCCCTTTGCACTCCTTCAGGGCAAACGTGCCTCATCATGTGTGGCAAAAAACAAAAGCAGAAAAGAAAAATAACAACATGTGTATAATTCCTGTCAATAACTAACCACAATGCGGCGCTTCGATTGATGGCCAATAGCAAACACAAAATAGGCCAAACTTTTGGCGTAACTAGTTGGCAACACTAAATGTTGGGACTATTTATTTTGATACGGGAATTTTGGATTGACTTGGAGACGAGAAGGCTAATAAATTGTTTATTAATAGTTTTCCATTCAGTAATCATCATGAAAATCATTCATAGCAAAAACTTTTGCTGCTGCAATAAACATTGAATACCAGCTAGTCTTATTTCTATGCTTAACTGCTGATGTTTTGGTATTATTATCGAAAAGGCATTAAGCAGCAGGCGTATTTTTTTAGAGCAACGATAAAATAGCGCGGAAATGTGCAGATTAAACGGAGCAAAAAGGCGAGGCAAATCGCCCTGATGTTGCCACAGCAAATGTCAGCGAACAAATTTAAATTTAAGCGACACAACGCTAATGTGAAGCGCGTTGATACGCACAGCAACAACAAGCACAACAAAAGTGGAAGGAGAGGTGTGGTTGACAGGTGTATAGTAGATATGAGCACCCAGAAGCGAGCTCCGGATGTGCGTGCCTCGTTGAGAGACTGGGTGTATGCCTAATGCCACAAAGTCATTCGGCGGCTTTTGCGTTGCGACTTCGAACGAAATCAAAATATAAAGAAAGCAGCCAGGCAAAAAGGTATAAACGTTAAAGGCAAGCAATACCGAAAAACCAGCCAAACGCTCACATCATTTATAATGTGTGCGTACGACACGGCGTATGTGTAACATGCCTTTTCCACTAGCTGCTGTTGTCGGTGTTGCTTTTGGGGGTAATGGCATGTGTCTGACTGTTGTTGATATTTCACTCTGTTCTGCTGTTGTCGTTGTTGCGTGCGTTGTTATCATTAGCGTTACTTCGTTTAACGCCTTTTGTCTGTGCTAGATGAGCTTAAGCAGAGTTTGCCAACTTTTGACTAAAGTAAGCCAAAAGAAAAATATGTGAAAGCTAAGATGTGCTTAAGCCTAGGAGAATAACTTTTCTCTGCACAGTTAAACATTGCTTAACTAAAACTTTTTACAGAGTAGAATGGTCCAGCTGGTAGCGCAATAATCACTAGGAATGCAGCATCCATCAGTTATTTTGAATTTGATATGTCTTGAAATGCTTTTTGAATCCCTTACAATACAACATATTCCACTCTTTGAGATACTTTGCACATTTTAGGGAAGAGCATTACTGCTTCGGTTTGTGCCTGGAACTAAGTTTATCTCACTGAATCTATCGCTTATAAATATACTCATTGCTGCAGTACCTTCGACTACTAACTACCTTTACGTGGCGCCTTTCGAACACGCCTTGCCACTTGCCACATTTCTGTCTGACCCCTTGCAACGATGATATATTAATTGGCTTTTTATTTATGTTGCCGCAGCGTTCGTTACTTTTCCAACACGGACAAGTTTATTTCTGGTGTTTTGCTGTTTTTCTATTGATTTATTATTTTTTTTTTTTTGATTTTCAAACTGTCCTAGCTGTTTTCGATTCTTTTGATGCTTCTGCTTCAACTTTTATTTTTGCTTGATAATAATTAATTTTGTTTCTTCTACTAGCATGGAGAGAGAGGGAAAGCAAGAAGTTGAGGTTGTCAACGCTGTCCAGTTCAACAAACTGCTGACGTCGGCGGACCAAGGTTCAACAATGGACCCAAAGCGGAACTCAGCTGTAAACAATATTCGCCATGCATGTTGGTGTATATGCGTGTATGTGTGTGTTGTTGTTGTTATTGTTATTGTTGTAGTTTGTTGTTTAGGGAGTCTCGCTGTGGCCATGACAATTTATTAGTAGCAGTAATGAGTAGAGTTTATTGAGGTCCCGTGTGTTTATGATTTAAATTTGCACACACACAAATGCATATACAGCACACACACACAGACACATGACGCAGAAGCAGGAATTGTTCTCCATGGGGCAATGCAAACACTTGTCATCATTAAAATAACTGCAGTTGCAACAGATGTTGTTGTTGTCGTTGTTGTTGCTGCTGCTGCTAAACAATAAACAAAGGCAATTTGGAGCTGCAATTATTATGAAAGCTGATAACAACAGTTAGCCAACTACCTACCCACAACAAACAAACAAATGCACACACAAACACACACACACATAAATATATACCCATATATGAACTCATGAGCACAGTTATTTTGAGTGTTTCCATATGTTCATAACACAAATTTCTGTTTGGGTTTTTAGACGGGGGCTTATTGCAAATGTTTGCATTCAGAGAGCAACGTATACACTGGTTGCCCACTTTATCCACAAAAGCTAAAACCAAATACAAAATGTGCACTACTTGTGTGCGTGTAAGTGTATGTGTGTGTAGACAAAGGGATTGCATCGAGTACGAAATGAATATTCAAGTTAGTACAAAATCGTGCCAGTAGTAATAACATCTAATATTTTTGGACAGATGAGATTACGTATACGTTGAATTGACAGTGTGGAATGAAAATGAGCATAAATTTAATCTTTTACGACATTTTAAATAAGGGATAATGATTGGAAACCTTAATGCATACTGATACAAACATTTCTTTGAGCTTTTAGCTATGAAATATATTCTCGAACTTCAATCAAACCTTTTCCAAATAACAAAAAGTCATTGTTACAAGCAAAATTAATTTCTCTCAATTTTATTCAGCACATGTTCTTTCAGGAAGTTTACCTCAAGCATTTGAAAGATATGCGGTTAACCCTTGACTATAAAAGGCCTTTTAACGTAACAGCCTGAGCATATGATAATAAGTTACGGTTCAAATCAATTTGCATTAACAATAGGGGTACAATAATATTAATGATTCGATACAAAATTTAAAAGCTTCACTCAACGCATTTTGTGCTTGGCAACTCCGCTGACAAATGGCTTAGAGGAAACTGAATTATCATTGTAGACTAACACACACATACTCACAAAAATAATCTGATTCAAGGCAGCTGTCACACCCTAAAACACACACCCACACACACATCGATGAAATTAGACTAATGAAAACAAATACATATCGAAATTAATCCCATAATGTCGCTTTATTTATAGACAAGCGCCACAAGCAGCAGTAACAAATGAGCCAAGTCATTATCATCGATGCCAAACGGTAGGCGGTGACGTGGGGCGTTTGTTTGGTTTGTCGGAGGGAGGGAACCGGAGGTCGTGGCTTAAAGGAACCACTTCATTAAGTATAAAGCAATAAAGTCGCGAGAAATGCAAAATCATTCTGGGAGACGCAAGCTTAAATCGAATCCAGGGCCAAAAGTGTTGTCATTTGTTGCACGCAACACACACACACACACACACGCACACATGCAAAGAAAATGATGTCATGAGCAGTAACGAGAGCTGCTGTTGCTTCTGCTTCTCCTATTTTCACATAAGCAAATAGTCGTGATGCGTTTTAATTAGTAAACCGAGCGTCTAATAGTTAATCTAGTATATGAAGAGAACAGAAAGAGTGTGATGGGGAGAGCTGAAGAATAGGAGATGAATTGAAAAGGAGCTTCTTCTACACATGATGAGCAGACGATAGCAATTTGCATTAACAGCAGACATTCAAGTTAAGCCGGTTTGTAATTAAAATAATAAACACGCACAAAACGCATCAGAAAATTTTCAGCTGAGCTCTGCCCAAAGACAAATTTGTAGCATAAAGTAGGGTATGCGGTGATGATGCTGTTGTTGTTGCTGCTACATTTGTTGAGTGGTTGTGGCAATTGTTACAGCAGCACACACACACACAAACGCACTCTTCATCTGTATCTGAAACGCTAGAGCATGGCACACGTTGCGTATACGCAACGATAAATAATTGTTTGCACAGTCAAAGCGAGTATATATGTCTCTGTGTGTGTGCTAATGTGGGGCAAACGTGTGCTATTTGTGTTGGCTGTTTCACTTAGTGCGTTACTGACTTTAGGCCTCAGGTGGTAAGCAGTGTGGTGCCTTGCTGGTGGTTTGAGGCATCACATGACTATAAGGCAACGAACGCAGGAGTTTTTCTCGTCCAGTGTGTATGTGTGTGTGTGTGTGTGTTTGGTGTCCAGAGTTGTGGCATGCGCTACACTTGACCCGCAATGCGGTGATGACAATGGCCTGGCCCCAAACTGGGCCAAAAGCTGCTAATGACAAGTCAAGCTATAGATTTAGCATATCTATGCAAGTGCCACAGCGAGTGGCAAGAATCAAATGACTAAAATAAATAACACCATAATTATGAGTTTGGGTTTTACGGAGCTTATATTACCCAAACTATCTTTGCATAACAACACCTTCACTAAGTCGCCAACTAAGCGCAAACAATTTGTGTTGGCCACAATCAACATTTAAATGTTTGCAACTACTTAGCCGCATTTTGATGGCCAGGCACAAACACAATGGGACACTCTTGCATTTCCGACCACTCGCACACACTTACAAAACTGTTGGCTAAACACTGCGACAAAAGCAACAACAAGGAGATGAAGAAAAATTACAAATGACAACAATGAGCTTGAAAATCGTGCGGATGGGTTGGGGTTTGGGGAATGGGTCGTTTTGGGAGAGATGCGACTCTGAGGTTGACTGAGTGCTTGCCCGACTGCATTACAGCTCTAGACGTCAACTGTGTCATATTGTTGCTTCTGTTGCTGCTGCTGATGTTTTTGTTGTTGTTGTTGTGGCTGCTAATGTTGTTGTGTCGTTGTTGAGTGCGTCTGTCGACGCTTGAGTGTATCAAACCCAACGCTACAACAGCTGCATACTTTTAGCTGCTACTGTTTCTATCTACATCTCACTCTCTATCGCTCTATCGCGCACTCTCTTGCGTTCGTGTGTGTGTGTGTGCACTTAAGTGTCACTGTGTCAGTGTGCGGCTGACCCACTTTGGGATAAGCACGCGGGCATCAACACCAGCAGCAACAGCAGCAGCAGCAACAACAACCTTCATTAGACTGAATAACAAGAACCCCTTGAATAATGGAAAAAATTAACAAGTTTTGTGTTATGAAAATACATTGTATAAAAATGATTAAAAAAAAATATATTTAATCATAATAATATGTTGAAGTTTTCATGCCCAAGGGATTATATTTATTTAAAATTTGTTCCTTTCGAAAGTACAGAAAAAATATAAAAATGTTCACTCAATCCGAAGCGAATCAATAGTTGAAAATTAATTTCTCCCACATCACTTTATGTTGCAAAATATGCATGTTTAGCCCATTGTACAAACGGTAGCAGATGCATGCACTCGTATTTATCATACTGCACGAACGCGATGCATACTTTTTGGCTGTTGACAGCACAGCCAGAATGTTATTTAAATAACGCCAAAATATCTACGGCATGCTGTGGCAAAAAAATAAATACAGTTTTTCGGTTGTGCGTAGGAATTAACTTTTTTTTTATTTTTTTTGGTTTTCGGTTTTATTAGCAAAGGCAAAAGCGACGAAACTTTAGCCAAAATGCAAAACACAACAGTTTGTACTTTTTTGCCAATGTCAATTTGTTGGCGCTAATTTAACGTTGATTATCTCTGTCAGACACAGACGCACGCACATGTATGTATATATGTGTGTTTGCTGTATAGATTATGTAACTTTGGCAGCACCAATTTGGTGTTTTTGGCTTCGTTTGGTAAGCAATTTGCCCGTTGACAATTAAATGAAAGTAAGATAAATTGTCGCGTTTGTTTACAGTTCAACTTGTCTCACTCGCATTCACAGCGCTTCCTGTCAAGTGCCGCGGGGAGAGGTGGGGCGGTGTTCAAGCTAATCTACGCATATAGTTAGACTCCACACCATTCATTTCCTCTCACACACACCCCCCCACCAACCAACCAACGCGCACATTGTATCGCCTAATTTATTGGATGCGCTGCGACGTTCATTTTGCCGCAAGTATTTTTCCAAGATAAATTCCGGAATGTCATGTCATTTGTTGTTGGCCCAAAGGCCCACCAACAACAGCAAGGCAACGTCTGTGGGCGTGATAACGCCTGACAAGGTCTGACTATTAAGCCATATTACGATTTGATATTGCCTTGCCCTGCCCTAAAGCACTGCGATTGACACCAGCAAAATTCAAGAGTAATCTTCTGTGTAAAGAAAAAATATCAAAGGAATCATTTTAACAAATATATTATGCCGAAAATGAAATTCATTTTATATATTTACTTAGTTACAAATTGCGCGGAATTAAGAAGACCCTAGGCTAAAAATTGATTGATAATTTTGTCATTTAATATGTGTAAGGAAATTTTTTATTCGATTTATTTCGCTTGATCAAATTCAAATTGCAATTTTCAATAAGTCTTGAAGTGCTCGATACTTTTAATTTGCAAACAAAAATTGTCAAATACATTTCTGCGTAAAATAAAACGGCTCAGTTACATTTTAAGCAATCAATTTTTTATTAGTAAACATGTCGACATTGCTATCGTTGGGTTTTTTGATGTATTTGAATTTCACAATTATTTTTATATAATCAAATTGACAATAAAGCGTAAAATGCTTCAATTTGTAAATGCAGCTAACGTGGTTTAAGTTTATTGTGGTGTACAAAGTGCATTTCAATAGTAAAATATTAACTTATCATATCTACTTGTTGAGTATTTAAAATTGTAATCACATTTGAAGCTTATTTGAATTGTATTTAAATGGTCAAAACTTAATACTATAATCTTAAAAGCAAACTATTAATAGATAGATTATTGGATTAAATGCAGCTGCTGTACAAAACGCTTCAGGCGACAGGTGACAAGTGACAAATGAAGCAAAAACTATTCCAAACGTGAACATACATCTTAAGTTTATGCGTGTGTGTGTGTTAGTAAATGCCGCTGGGAAAATTCGATTGTTGCTTCCGTTGTTGTAACAGGTGCAAGTGTCACTTTAGAACAGCAACAAAAGCAGCAGCATCTGCTCTTGCAACATTCGTGACGCAATTAAAACGCAACTGATGGTGTCACGGGGGGATGTCAAAATAGTAATGTAGTTGGGTTAGGGGGGAAGGAAAAATGTTACTCTCGAGGGCTACTTTAGTTCGTTTTCTACTTCAGTTAAATGTAAATTTGATTATCCCGGCGACAAATATTTGTGCAAGCTTTGTTGACGATGTCCAATGTGTGTGCAGGGGAGGGGTGGTGGTTGCTGTCATAGCAAATAGTGAGAGGGTGTGAGGGTTTTGGTGTGCTGTGTGCCGTTGACATATTTAACTAGAGCATTTTGTTGTTCACATTGCTGTCGTCTCTTCTTGTTGTTGTTATTGTTGTTGTTATTGTGTTATTTACACTGAAAGGTATTTGTAGACTCGATTTGGGTCTTGCCATTGCCAGCTTGGACATGTTTTTTTGTTTATTCTGGCAATGATTAATTAAAACGTGAACATATTTATTGTTGTTCTTCTTCTTCTCTATATTGTTATTGTTGTTGTTATTGATTTTTATTTTCGTCCAGCGTAAGGTTTAGCTATGTTCTTATATATATATATATATATATATATATATATATATTCACCACGTCAACTTTTAAACAAATTAAACAAACAACGCAAGCCATCAACGCCCCAACAAAAACGTTCTCCACTCCTCGTCCCAGTTTACTTGTCTGCTGACATTAGCCTAAATATATGCCCTGCCCCCTCCTCGCTATCCCCTATCCATGCTCTGTCTCAGTTTTTGTTGGTCTTTGGAGCAAAAGTTGCGGGCGTCGGATTTGGACTCATTAAGCAGCTTCAGCTGCTGGTGTCAAAATTGCTTTGCCCATCCGACTCTCTGTGTGTGTGTGAGGATAGGTGAATGTATGTGTGTGTGTGTGCAAACATGACGCCTAATGAGAAAGAAACTTACTCTACTATTTGAGTTTGCTTTTACGTCGGTGTCCTTGTTTGTCAGGGTAACGCGAACATTCCGAACAAACAAACATATTGGTTCAGGGCGAAAGGCCTCACAATGTGGGTAACTGTATAGATGGTTAAATACTTTTAGGCCACAACATAAAAAAAAAACAGCAAAAAAAAAACAAAACTCATTCAAATGTAATTAACTTCAAATTTATGCCATAATTTAATGCGATAATTAATCCTTGCAGGCATTCGTACACAGATAGAGTTTTAATTAGCTATTTAATTCGATTTTTTTAACTGAGTAATAAATGATTGATATGTAATTATAATAAAATTTATAATACCAGCAACGAATATAATAATTTATATATTGTAAAATTAATTAAAATATACTTTAAGGTCTCAAATATGATTCAGGAGTGCATCAAATTCGCATGTAAATTCTGCAATCTCAGAGATCATATTGTCGTGCCTTTGAGCCGTTAGAATTTGTATGCCACAGCAGCAACACACACACACAATACGATACGATCCAGTTGTTGGAGGGTGGCGGGGTGAAAAGACACAGAATATGGCAAACTCTTGGCAAAAACATCGCTAATTACTTGCTAATGCCGGCTATTTAGCTTTAATTACGCCAAGCCAAGCGCATTCAAGACAAGGGCGACAACGAGATACTAACACTCATAGATACACACACATACGTATGACATACGTCATAGAGCTACACTCAAACCGATAGTCAATGCTTAAAACTTGGTAAAATGCTACACAGGCAAAAGAGTAGCAACAAGAATTTTTTAGCCTTCCCTTCTGCCGCTTCTTCCGCCGTTTGGGCATGTGGCAGACCAAGCTCTTAAATGTGCAACGTTTTCCATTCAAGTGCTTTGTTGATCCGGGTGTTGCAGGGTACAGGGGGTTCATGGTACAGGTGTAGCATTGCGATGTTGTCCCAATTTGTAGGCTTTCAAAACTTATACTGCTCGCAGTGACTGTTTACCAAAGCGAGTAGAGGTATGATATTTCAAAAGCGAATGTTCATAATATATAATTGAAACTATTTTGTGAAAAGAATTGATGCTTTTTTAGTAAACATCTTGTTTATGCATGTTTTTGTTCAATCCATCTAAATTAGTCTATTATATTTCGCATGATTAGTTTATGAGTTTTGTGCAAAATTATTATGCACTATTTATGAAGCCTTTAAACATGAAAAGCTTACTTTTAATGAACACTGTTAACGGACTTGTTAAGTTAATTACAGCACAGACGCACTTTTACATACACACAATGTTCAAGGGTTGCATCCCCTATCCATATAACATATATACTATAGTACACACTGCCATTCATATGCTACCTATATATACGCATATATTATAATGTACTTGTCTTAAGCCGCATTTGTGCAATGAGTTGTAAGCACTTAATGCTGTCCGTCAAACAATTATCTCCCGTACACCCCTAACAGGCACATCTCCCTTAGCCCTACCCCCATCACTCAAACACAACCCATCAATTTACATTATGCAAGCTAAAAATGAACTTAAGAGAAATTGAAAAACGCATACAACCCAAACACACACGCATAAATTGTTAGCTGACAGAGCCGTCAGCTTGCCTTCAATATTATGTCATCATCATTGACTGATCATTGATAGTACACAAGCCCAAAACCGAACCCCAACTCTTGTTTTCGTTTCCATTTATTTTGCTTGGATCTGAAAGATATTTTCATAAGCAAAACACTTGATGCCGAATGTTGTTGGTCGACTTACCTGCTTCGACTCAGGCTCAATCATGCCCCACACATCGCCACTGCCTGCCACATGCCACTTGTCAGCTTATATCTGTACTTATTAAATTGAAATGGGTAAATAGGGTATCGTCGAGATAAATGTACAAAGGTAACTCAAGGCTGGCTAACGGTCCAGAAAAAGCTTCATGATAGAATATATTTAGGAGAAGTCTGTCTTGTTTATTCAGCTATGTGTAAAAGGAAATGTATAAATAGAGGCTGAAAATGTTGAATGTGGTTGATTGTTTTCCTGTGTAGATCAAGGTTTTAATATTACTCTTGAAGTCTTAAATGCTAAATTAATATAATTCTAATCATATATTTTTTTAATCGTCAACTTTTGTGTTTCCAGTTCAAACTAGCATAAGTTCTTTAACTTTTTTAACAAGAAATTACTTTAGAGTAACGAAACTCTAGGGTATCTATTAGATGTACATTCGCATTTATTTACATATAAGCAATATGGTTCGATGTATTTACTGCTCCGACAACGTGCGTGGTTGACTATGTGGTGGGTATTATAATTTCATTATTTGCAGCGCTCAGGCATAAAAGTAAAAAGGGAATATCTTGTCGTCATGTGAACAAGGAAACCGTGATGCTCATGCTCCTGTTTCTGATTGTACCGTTTACTGCTCTTCTCTGGTGGGTGGTTAAGCGTTTATTTATATTGGACGGCCAACCACCACAACGAAAGAGAAGAGATGACAGACTGTCTATTCAATCAGTGAGGCCAGTCAGCCATCCAGTCAGAGCAGACAGTCAATCAGACAGGCAGACAGATAGGGGACAGAGAACAAAGCACACATACAAATTTTTGACGTTGCTGTCCTTTGCACGTGCCTTCGAGCAGCCAACGCGAATGAAACCCTATAATAAAAAATATAATAAAGTCCGAGATGAAATTCTGTGGAAGCGAATGCTTCAGTTTTAATTGGATAATTATTCAAGCACTTTGAAATCGATGCAGAAATTAATGCGTAAGAATTGCAATCAAAAAGAAATGCGGTTAATGCAGACAATTAATGATAAAAAGCAAAAAATAAAAAGCGGAGGCGACTCCATAGCACAGCCACAGCACGGTCAAGTTGCAAGTGAAATGGAGCAAAAAGAAATTGCCAGCGCATTCAGTTGGAAACAAATTGAGTTCACAAGTTTTTAAAACGTTCTAAAGGCTAGCCGATTAACGGTAGCGAGAAAGGAATGAACGGGGAAGAAGATGACATTTTAATGTGGCTAATGCCGTTGCCATGGCTTTAAACCGGTTCATGTAAACCCTCAGCCGCGCAATACTGCAAAAATGTATGGCAATGATTTCTAAATGGCCGCTTACCAAATGCAAGCAGCCAGTGTCAAACGACGCACAACTTGTTGGCCCTTTTCAAAATGCAGTCGAAAGGGCAACTAAAATGTACTGCACCAGAGAATGGAGAGAATATACGGAGTGGTAGATTGGGGGCTTGCTACAAATGCTTCGAAATTGAATGCATGTCGTCCACAAATGGAGCAAAGCCTTTTGCAAGGCGATTGGCAGTCAGTTGTGTTGGCCTGTTGGCCAAAAGGCCATGGATTAAAAACCAAATGGCTCTGGCACGAAATTTTTGTTGTTGCTGTCGCTATTGTTGCTGTCCACGCTGGCCGGCAGTCAATGTCAATTTCGTGTCATTTTTGGCAGACCAGCTGAATATTCCACAGTATTTTCCGCTGCACTTTGCCCAGCCAGGCTAGGATCATATACAACAGTTTTTGTGCGTTTTTGTTGTGCTCTTTGCACTTGTTGCAGCCAAATGGGTGGGCTCTACTAAAGCTGTTGAAGCTTCGAGGCAACTCTCTTTGATGGATGAAGATTAACTGGGCGTCGGGGATTGGGGAGAGGGGACTCTACATAGTTTTAATACTTTTGTAAAGCTGGGCAATAAACCGATTATGAATAGACAGCCACAACAAAAGTGGTTCAATTAAAAATTGATAGGTTTTTATCCTTAATTAAAGGAACTAAATCTGAACAAATCTGAATTAAATGCAGGAAAACTTTAGTTATTGATTAAATCTACTTTGTTGAGTTTATCAACATACTAAAGTTTTAATCTGCATTATAATCGTCAGAACCTGCTGCCCACTTCATGTGAATCTTGGGACATAGAGTATGTATGTACCAATCATAATCAGCAGAAGTTAATTGCAAATGTTGAAGTGGCAAGAAGGTAAAATCATCACCAGTTGAATATAGTAAAGCCACAGCACGAACTAAGAACAACACTAACACGACAACTGCCACTGACCCACAACTAACTGCAGTTGGCTACCAACTATGGTTCACTACTTCACTCCCCACGACTGACCCCTTTTTAATGGCACTCTGCAATGGGATGCTCTCTGGAGTGCCATTGCTCTGGATTAGCCGTGCCGAGAAGCTCCATTTGCTTTGGTTATGCTTGGCCAAGAGCTTGTTGCTGTTAGCCATTGAATTGGTTGCATGCTCTCGTTGCTGTTGTTGTTGTAGATGTAGATGTTGTTGGGGAATCGGACACGTCTAAATGCGCTAATAACTGTAATGATTTTGAACTCAAACGAAACTCAGAACACGACGCAACAGACACAACGCAACGGTGCATGAATTTAATTTCAATACACACATTCAACAAACACACACACACACAAGAAGAGATAAAACGATGGGAGGAACTGAGGGTACCATCTGAACGTTTAGTAGATGGTCCAATTGATTGCCTTGGCAGCAGACGCCACAAGAGGCAATTGTTGGTTGAAGTGAAATTATTTTTCGTTGATTAGAATCAACATAAATAAAATTAATTGTTGCCGCTTCGACTCTTTTGCTTTGAGGGTTGCACTCAATTTGATTATTAGCATTTTGATTCAAAAAACTCGCTCAACTGAACCACAGGCCAAGTGCACTGAAGCTTCTGTGTCCTCCCCAGACGGTTGGGTACGGCCCTTTTCGCTTGGATCATTTGTCGTTGGTAAATTTAATCAGACTCGAATTCATAGTTGAGCAGAGATGAGAGTTTCCCTCAACCATATGCATATTTTCCCTAACAGGGGTTGAAAATAAATGAAAAAGCATAAAAACTGAATGTTTTAGCAATATCTTGCTTTAAAATCAATTTTTTAATCAAGGATTTGTATTTTCTGTTTAGATTGAATAACAAATTATATATTGTACATTGAACTTCTTAAATTCTCATTGGATACATTTTTTGAGCCAATAATTTTGGGAAGATTTCTGTCCGTCTTTAATCTTTTTTACCATCATAATACTGATGATTCTCAGAACAAATTAGTTCTCAACTATCGTTTAGCTCACGCGACCATCTCTTGCTGTTACGACCAGGCCCTGGAGTGGTCCCTTGGGGAAGTTGTGCAGCCAGCCAAATAAGTACTCGTAATTATAATTTATTTACGCAGCACTCGTCTGCTTGGCTGCATAATTTTGGGCTGGTTTTTAATTGTCCCAACAGCTCGATGAAACTTTGTATCTATGGATATGATTTTACCATGCTATTCAACATTGTCCAGTTTCTACACAAACACACACACACAAAAATCATTGGCAACATTTTACACTCGCGCATAAATTGAGCGCTATTGTTTCCTGAGGCATGGGCTGACATTATGCGTAAGTATCAAGTGGGTGAAGGAGGTTGAGGTGGTTGGGTTTGGTTGTACGCCAGCAGGCGTCGCGATTTTGCATCGAAAAATGATCAGGAAATTAAAATCCTTACCTCTCCATCCCCGTGCCCGCTGTAGACACATTCTTTGGCCGCTCATCAGCATGCGGCTGGCATATTAAGTATGCAAAATCTCACTGGCATCTGCCGGAGCGCACAGTGGTGCATCGCGGTGCCGAAAGCCATAAATTACACAAAACTGACCACACCAGCCGAGGGTGGCAGGGAACCACCAACCGATTCAGCAACAGAATCAGCACCAGCATCAGGATGCGGCAGCATTAGTTGTTCAGCGTGCATACCCGCACGCAATGCGCCAAAGTTTTTGTGGTATGAGTTGGGGTTGACTGGTCAGCTTATAGTATGTAAAATATGCGTGCCATGAGTTTGCGAGCCAAGCACCATGCCCATCTGTTTGTCAGTTTGTATGTGGCACAGTTGCCGGCGGACAAGAGTCGAGTAATTAAACTCGGTTGTAATTGGGCCCCGAAAAGTATGTCCCACAGTTGTTATTGATGTGGGTGACAACCCTGTTGCTGACAATTTTAAAAATAGATAAAAACACGTTTTTTGCCGAATTCCATTTTAAACATTTAATCAGGAATGCACAAATTTCTGTGAAATAATTTAACAAAATATCTCCCTATCTGATATTTGGATAGAAATGTAATACACTTCAACTTTTAATAATTTTAGTATTTATTTTACAAAATCCCTTGTCAATTATTTCACATTGCAAAAGCATTAGAGCTAAACTCGAAAAAATTAAAATACACTTCCAATTCATACCGCACATTACTTTGCTCTATATTCCACTTTATAATGCTTGCCTCTCATAGTTATATTTTCCTCATAGCTGTAATGAATGCATGACAACACTAAGATAATTGTTATGCATTGAAATTTCATCTCTCTCTCTCCCTCCATGCAAATTAAAGATTAAATTCTGTTTGCACATGCTGCTAATTTGAAGCACAAACCTTTTCCATCTCTCTCTCTTGCTGCTCTATGATCAACAACAATTTTCGTAGCATACTTTGTTGCGTTTTGAACCAAATGTGGCCTGCTTTTAGTGGGAGCTTAGTGGGTTGGGTGAACTGCATTAAGAGAGACAGAGCAGTCCACGGCAATGACAGCAGCTGCAGTTGCAGTTGCAACAAATGATATAAGCAACACAATGCAACCACTAAGCCACTGTATCTGCCACTGTGGATCCATCACCTCCTCAGTTCAAAATCAAGTCCTAGCTTTTAAAATGATTTTCAGAGGCCCTGACCCAAATTGCATAGAAGCTGATTGCGGATGGGTTGTTGACGTTGATGTTGTTGTAGCTTCCAACCAGTTGCACTGCTTCCGACAATTGTTTTTCTCCATGATTTTTCATTTCCAGGGCCCTGTCTCGGCTTCTGCTTGCCTAATGCATATTATACGCACTTGGACGTTTACAAATTTATGCATCAAGTTGCAGTTGAGGAAAAGCAAGGGCAACACCTTAAAATCGATTTTTTGTTTTTATAATTTTAATTAAAGCTTCAGCTTAGACTGCTCTGCTCTGCCTTTCTCAACTTTATGGCAAAAATAGGGCCAATGCATTTTGGTAATTTGCGTCAAAAATTTTGCACAAAATGATCAAACTGTAAGCGTGTGGTCGTATGTGTGTGAACTTGCTGCACCTGGCCAATAGCCAACTTAAACTTAAATTGCATTTAGTGTGCTACCGCATTTGTGGGCACAGGTAATATGTTATGTAATTAAAATGTCTGCAAGGCATGCTATTAAAATTGTTTTGGCAATTTTACCTTAAATCAGATTTCTTTTAGCCCTTTCTGTCTGCCTTATTTGTAATGCTCAACTTATTGCACTTATTTACAGACGTAACGAATCTGGACTACGTCAAAGTAAATGCGGAAGCTGGCAAGAACGTGACCATACCCTGTCCGGGCGTTACGGAGCATTCGCTGGTGGATACGCTGGTCTGGAAGACAGCATCAACGACAATCGCACAGTTTGCCAATCGCATTCCCTTGCTCCATAGCCCTAGGGTAAGTACAACAACAAACAATCAAAAATATAACACTTCAATATTGCTGTCAACGTATTTTCTCTTTGACTTTTGCAATTTAGTTTTTAGAATGCATTTTAATTCCCGTGCGTACAAACAATAATAATGGAAAAATTCGAATTCCCTTTGGCTGTAAAACGAATCCCTTATTAATATGAAATGCCATTCGATATTTTATAAAACTTAGGACATTGTTCTTCGAAAACAATTCTTTAGTTGAAATCAGGCAAAAATCTCTAGTGCACAGTTATAACTCAAATTGTGTAGCTCGATTTGACGTCATATAAGAATTCATTACCCATTTGCCCATATTTCGACTCTTGATGGCCCCAAGCTTGGGCCACTTGAGTTGAGGCTATTAAATGTTTTCAGTCAGTTCTTCTTCTTCTTCTTCATCATCATCATCGCGAAGGAGAAGCAGACACAAAAAAGCGTAGCTGTTAAAATAATTGATAGCCAGTTAGTTTCACGGCGGCTGTTTGAACTTTGCCAGCTCGCCAAAACGACGACGACGACGATGGCGACGACAAAAGGGCGAAAAGAAAGTGCAGCAAAAGTCACGAGAACTAAGTGGCCATCAGTGGGAGAGATTTTCCGTTAGAAAGAAGCTGGGAGGCACAAGCTGGGCTTCTGGATTCTTGGAAACTGCATGCAGACAGAGAAGCCAATATATTTTTAATGCTTGATAGTTGTACTAAAATAAAAACGACGAGGCGCAAAAATGGTTTAAGTGGCTGCCAAGCAGCTATGGAATCAGGAGCAGCATCTGCCGCCTTAAACGCACTCATGGGGGCTCCACTGAGGCGGGGCAAACAAAATGAAAGATGAACAAGTTTCAGCTACAGCTTTTGCCCAGGATGGGAACTGGGGACTCCTGTTACTCCTCCTTCCCACCCTTACCCTACCAGCATTCTAGCAGCATTCGTGTTAAATGCCAAACTGGGACACTTGAGCTGCAGCCAAGCCAAAGTTGGCGCCAAGCTAAGCAGAGAGTTTACCTGGTCCGCAGTGCACTTGCTCATATTTCTTCGGCCAATTTGGCCTTTGCCATTGCTCAATGTGCGACGGCTGCGTGGGGCACTGTGGGCACTGTGGGGCAAGTTGCATGAAGAAAAAAAAAAAATGTTTTATGGCTCCGTTTTGAACCTAGATTTTAATTGCCATATTAATAAGTTTGAAGATAAATTATGTCAAGTTCCAATTTAAATTTAACTTACTTTTGCGAAAAATGCATAAAGAACCAAATTAAAGTTTTGAATTTAATACGCAAGCTATCATTTTAAATGTGTTTTAAACAGAAAGACAAAATATTAGAAATGTTTTGGATTTTAGAAGAAATGTGTTAAATGAAAAAAATAAATATTCTTGGGTTATTTATCTTGGCTTCTTAACCTCGAAAAACTGATGATAACTATGCATATATGTACGTAAAATAGTATTTATTTTAAATTAAGTTTGTTTCATCATTTAAACATTCCATGATCTCGTTAAGCTAAGAGGAAAGAAACAATTTAATTCTTAAACATAGTTTTCATTGACACTTGTCCCACTGTGCGTTTGCGTGCTTTATGCCCGGCTATTATGTGTATTAAAAGTTTTCAACCTAGCTGCTTCATTTTATTACAACTGACACCACACATTCACACAGTCACAAACTAACTCACACAGTTAAGCAGCTATTAACTTTTGTTTTATGGTCGTGGCTAACAAAAAAAGAAAAATAACAAAAAAGAAATATGATTCATGTTGTTGTCGCTGACTGTTTTTCAGGTATTATAGCCAGTTCAAGGTGCTTAGTTTTCGGCATCTGATAGTGATAGTACATCTGATTCTTTCTTTTACGACACATGATAAAAATGTCAGATGCGCAGATTTAGTGCAAACACAAAGCCACATATGCATCGCATGTGTGTGTGTGTGTTTGTGCAGAAGTTTGTTGGCCCAAAATTTGTTGCATGTAATTTTAATTTAGTTGCAATTTGCTACTCGAGTGCAGATTGCAATGTAAATTGAAATTCCAAAATGGAAACTGTTTTACCCGAACAGCTCTTGGTTATGGCTTCATAATCAAATCCAATCGAGCAACATTTTATGCCACAAAACTGTAATAGCTGGGAGCAGCCTCACTTTTGTGATAAAACACACACATACACACCGACACACTTGTTAGAGATTACACACAGAGCAGATAAAATGACAGCTGTATACTTGCACGAGGGCAATATAACGCTTTTCACAAGCTTCACCTGATACACACATGCATATGTGTTCTAGTAGTTTCCGTAAGTCTTCATGCTCACCGCTTCTGGTTTAAAGCCTATTTTAATACGACAGTATGAAATCCTAAGGATTGCAAATGGTTTCAAGTATGAAATCCTTAATAGGTTTTCGAGAAATTATAGCATATATTCGTGTCACTGCTATCTCTCGCCGTCTCTCTCTCTCTTGCTCTCGCTTTCTCTTCCACTGACATCGTATCAGGTTCGACGATGATATTAAATGTCCTGCATTTATAAATGTTTTTTTGGGTTGCAAACGAGCCAAACCAAAACTTAAAGTCATTTGCATGCACTTCCTAGCCTGCCTACAAAACTCAATTTGTTCAAGCTCAATTATGAGCACAACAACAACAACAACAACAAAAAGCTGCAACAAAAACAACTAGAAAATTCTCCTTGTTAATTGGAAAGTTTTTTTTTGTCTACAGCAACAAATTGTCGCCAGAGTCAAATGTTGGGCCCATGTATCGGGTCATTTTAGGTGCTGGACATACAAACAAAACAGCTAGCAGATAGGTAAATTGCAGCGGAGCTTAGGGAAAGTGGGGATTGAGGGGAGCTGCTGGATGCGTGGTCATGCAGACAAACTTGCTCTTGGTAACTTATTCGTCTTTTGTATTAAAAGTTTTGTGGAGCCTAAAGTAGAAACTCGTGTTGTGCACATTGTTGTCAGGCCCTGTCAACGTCTCTATGTCCGTTTGTTTTCCCTTTTTGTTTTCCATGTTTCCCCCCGGTCAGCGCAGAACTCCCCTCATTCTTTCTGCTTATTCATTGCCTCACATCGTTTGTTCTACTTTGACTACACTTGTTTTGCACACGATTGTGACAAATTTGTTTGTTATGCTGAACTGAAGTCACGCCGAGAATAGATTACGACTCCACCATAACAAATACTTCTGTAAGTACTTCCGTACGAGTTACAACAAAATAATTAACCTCAATCCGTGTATGACAGTTTAAACATATCCTTGTTTTTTTCTTTCTATTGCAGATACAACTTTTATCGGATAATTTTGGTTTGCAATTCTCACCGGCTCTGGCCAGCGATACAACGGAATACATTTGCCTAGTCAACGATCGTCACATACCGGAGGCCATTGTTGATTTGCTGGTGCAAGGTCAGTTTAATTATGACAGAAGAATTGCTTTTTTTATTTTTTTTTTCATTCTTTGCAACAATTTTCTAAGCGTACCATTAAGTCTTCCTTTCGTACTTTTATTTAATGCTCCTTACTAGAGTATAAATATGGTTTTTTATTCTTAATCCATCTCCAACCTTTTATCACAATCAAGATTAATTAACATTAACATTGTTTAAGATTAAACGTGCCGCATATCTTATTTCGTGCGTACTCACTTTCATTCGCTTTTTTTTTCGTCGTGTGAGTGTGTATTTAATTTTTTCTCTTCGTTTGGCATTTCCCATTAAATGAAAGCCATAATATCATTAATGATTTATCCGGTTTCCTCCCATTTTGTTGATTTCATTTGCAGATATGTAAGTGTGCATGTGTGTGGATGTGAGAGTGTGTGTGTGTATGTATGTATGTATACAATTCGATTTTCTTACCACTCGCACACCCACATATCTTTAGTATTCTCTTTCTGGTCATGATTTCCATTTGCATTTCACTGATAGTTGCCAGTATTTTTCACATGTGATTTTTTTTTTAATTTTTTCTCACGTTCTCTGTCTGTTCTTGTTCTTCCCCATACAGATGTGCCCGACCCACCGGAGCGTCCTTTGTTAATAAGTTTTACATCACGCTCCGTGAACTTATCCTGGGCGCACTCCCAGCATCCGCGGAATGCGCCAGTGACGCATTTCATTATTGAAACTCGGTAAGTACTCTGTTTATACATATATCGAATCCTTTAACTCCTTGCAACTGTACGTTTGTCTTATGTCTGTCTCTCTGTTTGAATACTTGAACTATATTTCGATTCTGATTTAGTATGCTATGAATTTTTTCTAATGACAACTTGTGAAATGTTATAAATTATCATTATTATCCTTTCTTCTACTAATCGCCAGTGTGCGCCCCCAGTAAAGCAATGCGGAAACGCGGTCAGTGGGCAACCGATGCACATGCATAATATGCACTTCTTTGTCTTCGCTATGTGAGAACGCATGCAATCAATTAAAATCATGCGTTTATTGCTTTCCGTTCGCCGCTCAACTGTAAATTCGCATGCAGTGCAATGCAGCTGTTACGCCCCTTTAACGCCCCACATGTTGTGCAAGGCCTTTAATTAATATGTGCAATGACGACTGTGATATGTGCGCGTACGTACACAGGATATGCACTTCACTTGCGCTCCATTTAAATAGAAAAGAAAACATACACACGAACAGAAGGATCAAGGAGGCGTTCTTGCAGCGGCTATTTTCCGAATAACTTGAACTCAATGCATGGCATGAAATAAAAACGATTGCCGTTACTGCAACACAAAGACCACGCAACACCACCATGCGAAATCCACTGCAAAGCGAAACTTTTTCAATAAATTCCCATCAGTTTCAGCAGCAGCAGCATGGCAGCGGCAAACGATGTATCGGGGGGGATCAGGGGGCACAAGACACTGGGGCCGGCAATCGATGACAGGCAAACTGCAAAAGCAAGCATAGCCTGTGGTGCATTTATGCAAAAATAAGAAATAACCACACACACGCTCTATGTGTAGCATACTTTTTTGGGCATGCATCCAGCGACGAGCTGTCTGCATTTTATGCAAATTTCCACAATCCAACTCCAAGCCCCCAACGATATGAAGTGGAGGTTTGAGTTGTTGTTCGCGCTGTTGTTGCTTATGTTGTTTTTGTTACTGCAGCGCGCCTGTTATTTACATTTTCGCTTGATTCGGTTTATTTGCCCATAGTACGCATATATACCCCAAAAAATATCAAATGTGGGTGGAGTTGTGTCAGCCTCTATGGAGCTTGTGATGTGATATGCAAAATATCTTTGAGTGCGCTCTCCCTCCACCCTTCTGTAAATTGAAAGACGATGACAACAACGAAAGGCTTCAAGCTGGAGATCTCGTCTCGCAAATCCACACTGAATGCCAATGCAATTGAAAGAGAGTTGTGTTGCGTTTGTGCTTGTGTTTGAGTGTGTGTTTTTGTGTTGAGGTGTGTTGAGGCTTGTGCCATTGAGTATGTTGTAGAGTAGAGTAAACCCAAAACAAGTGGCTGTACATTAATGTTAACTATAAATACATACACACACACATATATACATGAGGGTATATTGTTTGTGGTGCCAAAACTTATACAAAAGTGTTGAGTTGATGGGCGTTTTCACATCTGTTTGAGTGCTGTTTATAGTTGTACAAACGGTGTTTATTAATATGTGTTGATTTATATACCCTGTAGTGGTGGAAAGAGGGACGCGATTGTTTGATCAAGCACTAAAAACTTTAGAGTCAATTGAATTTAACATACCTCAAACAGCAAAACTAAGCAAAGATTTTTTAAAGTATGGAAACAACTGTTTTGGAAACCAGCTAGGACTAGACTATACTAAAGAGTATCTTCAACCTTATCCCTTTTTTTGTATACACAAACTTACACACCCATTCACACAGTAAACAATGTAGATTTGCTGAATGAATGACAAGCAGAAAAAAGGAATGTGCTTTTATAAAACTCAATAATAATTTTAAGTGCTTCTCGTTGATTTATTTGCATTTAAATGCCACAGATTGTGTTGGGAGGAAAATCGAATTTACGTTATTTTAGCGTTTTTTTTATGCTTTAACATTAATTAATTAAGCAAAACAACGTGCGGTTTTCCTCTATTTATTTATTTTTTTTTTATTAAGTTGTCAAATTGTAATTGAATAATTTTAATAAAATGTAGGCATACAAAAAGCAACGCATTATTGGATATTTTCAGTATACATATTATACGGCATGGTTTGGTTTGTGTACTTGCACTTAATTGTGCATAATACAATATCCCACAAAAAATAAAACATATGGTATAATTATTTATATTGTTATCTGCATTTAACAATTATTTGACAAACTAAACACCAAACACAATGCTGTCAATTGTAGGCTTATTGAACAACATAGTATTCCAACAATATATTATTTAATTATAGAATATAATCGAATATTAAGCATTTAATTTTTAGGGCGTAGACACACTGAACTTGATTTACTCTCTCTTTCTCCCTCTCTCTCTCTCTTTGCCTGTCGGTCTGATTCTCATTAGCTATGCAATTCAATGTGCATATTACATTTAGTTGCTCAGCCAGCCACAAAAATACAAAATTTTTGCCTCTTTAAACAGGTCGTGCATGTACTTTGGCTCTAGCCACACACACATTCATAGACACACAAACACCCACACAAAACGTTTAAGCCATATGCTAAAAGCGACTTACAAAAAAATGTACTGCATGTATGTGTGTGTGTGAGTGTGTGTGTAAAAAGTATACAGACTGGGAGCAGCCGCAAATTTATTTGCCATTGCGGTTATTTGGCTGTTGTGGTTGTTGTTGTCGTTGCCGTTGTCATGCCGTGTGTTTTTTGTTAGGCGTACACACAACGTTTTTCAAAAGCTGCGTTTCCCCCCATTTTTCATAAAGTCGCCAAGACTTTTTTGCCAGTGTGTGCCCACTTCCTTTGTCCCCACCTTAGTAGCAGCTTGTATTTGAACAAAAAATCCATTGACAATACAGTGGCATGTGTTACACACACACACACACACGCACACAAAATTATAAAGTGCTGTTCACACGCATTTATTAATTTTAATGCTTTTTTCACGCAACTCTCAAAAAAATGTGTGTTTTTTTGTTTAACTTTATTTGGTTGCCAAATGTATAGATACATTTTTTGTCCGCCGCATCCTCATATTTAATGCATTTTTAATCGCACATAAAAGCCGCGTTACATTCATCCCATGCAGCCGACGCCGTGCATAAGCCCTAATATTGTGAAAACACAGCCACACACCAGCACACCCACGCACATAAACACACACCACACACCCATGTTTTGTGGAGCATGTACGAAATTTATGCAGCAACGGGAACAAAAAAACACGTTGCTCAATTTTTTGGCAACTTTAAGCAAAATTTACTGCACTTTGATATTGGTCATGAAATATGCTCATTCGGAGGCCCCTGTTGCAAATTTATGCGACTCAACAGACCCCAAAAAACAAACCCAAAATAGCAAACAAGAAAAAGAGAAAGCTTAAAGTATGCTCCCTCTCTGTGTGTGATAAAGTCAACTTAATACACTTTCCCAAAAATCGTTATATTCATTTTAATTACATGTTTGGCAGTAAACGTTGGTTATTTGTGGTGTTCAGCAAAAACATGTTTAATTAAATATTGATATTGTGAAACTAAAAGTTCGATATTCAATGCACAAGTAATTAAATTTTGTATTGAATTTAATTGTGTGGCATTAAAAGGATGTTTTATTTCGAGGTATTCAATGTTTTAGTGCAAACAAAAGGAATATTATTTTACAGACTTAGTTTGTCAATTTGATTTAGATGAGTTAAGTAAGAGTCTTTAAAATGCGTAATATTTTACCCGACAAAAGTTTAATACCCTATGACAGTGTATAATATAAATACAAAAAAAAAATTACATAATCATTTTTTCGTTATTTCCAGCATATTTGTGAAAAAGTGTATGTAAAAAGCGCATACATATTTTAGTACCTATTTCACTCGGTGTGTAACCCGTCCTCGGTTTTGGTCATGTATAATAGTAATCCCTTTGCTCATGGACGTTTTAAAATGCATTTGGCATAGCTGATTAAAAATAAAATCAAATAAATAAATATATTCCATTTGCAGGTGTCAATTGAAGAATATGTAATAAAGATTAATATATTTCGCATGGTATTTAAATGCACAGGAAAAGAGATTTCATAAAACAAACAAAACATAAAAAGTGCAAAGCTTAGCATTGTTCATAATTTATTAATCAATTGATTATATCGCTTGGTTTCTTGCAGCGAGGGCGAGGATGGTATTTGGGATCAACTGGCACGCATCTATACAAGAACGAATGCGACATCATATCAGGTGACCGGTCTAACGCCCTTCACCGTTTACAGCTTTCGTGTGTTGGCCGTTAACAAGCTGGGCATGAGTCCGCCTTCCAAGGAGTCCTACTACATTGTGACGCTGCGTGAAGGTAAGTTCAGCACCAAAACAAACATGAGCTTAAATGTTAGCTGTTTATTCTGCGCAATAGTTACTCATTTTTATGTTAGGCCGTTTCGACAGTGACAGTGAGTCATATAAATTACCAGACTGCTGACATGACACTTTTTACACTCGCATTAATTATGCATTCGAATTTTATGCCCATTCAGTCGTCGTTCAGCTTTAGGCGCATTTTCGTTCTTTTTTAGCCATTTTAGTGCTGTTGGCTCATGAAAAGTTGTGACCTCATAAAAGTAACTGCCTTTAAGCCTTATATGCGTTTAATTATTTTAACGTTTTAATGCTGGTGTGTGTAAAGTTTTTATGAATTCGTGCACTCAGAAAAAAAGTTGGACAACTTTTTGGTAAACATGCTAAAATTTTGGATAAATGTAATAAAAATAATAATAAGAAAGCAAATCAGAATTGTTACTTTAAATAATTTCTTAAATTCTCATTAGTAATAATAATTAATAGGTATAAAAACTTATTTGCTTATGAAAATTACGTCCTTTTCCACAAATTGTGGCTAAGACTTTAAACTGCAACTGCGGCAAATGTTGCCACACAAATTGATAAACCGCAAATTGACAAATATTGACAGTCGAATAAACAAAAGCATTGCTTTTATGTTGCACTTGCACAGAGACTGTAACTGTTTATGTGCCTTTATGTTTGTTTGCGCCACCTGCTGCTTGCTGCTGATGATTAATCGTTGCCTACTTTTAGGCAAAAACTCAACCCCAAAAAGTCAGCGTACATCTCGTAACAGTAGAGTGCGGCGCATGCACATTAATCACATCTAACAGTTGTCACACCCTCCACACCCCAAGGGCACTCTGTAGCCAAATACATACATATTCGCAAATGACGACAGCGACAAGCTATTAGCAACACATTTGTCTTAAGAGCTCTGGACTCGAATATGGAAACTTTTGTTTGGAGCGTGGGATGTGTGGGCTGTGCTTGAAATTCTATTTACGCCCCACAATATTGGAATGCGAGCCAAGTTGTTGTTGCAACACATGCGGTTGCAAATTAGTCAATATTCTGTGGATTGTAGCTCATTAAGAGCTTTGCCTACCCTCCCATTCCACATTTGCTTTGCGGCTCTTGCCAATTTGTATAAATTGGTTGAAGCTTTCAATTTTCAGCTGTTTCGGAGTGTCAAAGCCGAAAGTTAGAATAGGAAAATATCTTTTAATTTATTTATAAGCAGCCATGCCAAGAGTTGCTAAGCTGACAAACTGCCAGAACAACTTGTCAAACCAGCTGCCGTCCTCCCAAGCCTGGTACGCTACAACTCTAGATCTAGCTCACCTGCCCATCAGAAGGGCATCAGGACATTAAGGATACCTGAGACGCACGCACCATTAAACTTGATACGACAGAGCAGCCCACAGGGAAACAGCAAGAATCTCATGGGCTGTGGCAGTGGCAGGGGCACTTGCAACTTATGTTGCGTGACAGTGACAACTTGACAATGCCACAGACACCGTTTTACTTGACGCTAACGGACGCAGAACGCGAACGCGAACGCGAACTGAAACTTTTCCTGTGTGCGGCATTTTTAATTTGAAAATTTTTGAGTTTGTGCCAAGTTTTTTGCCAGTTGAAAACTTTTTACCTTAAACTCAAGCCCATGATTTTTGATTCGGATTTTCACCCCATTTCCTTTTGCAGCGCCCACAGGCAAACCGATACCAACGACAGCGCACAACACGTCCTCTACCTCTGTGTACATCTCGTGGAAGCCACCGGCGCCGGATACCATTCTGGGTGAATTCCTGGGCTATCGCATTACATATCGTCCACGCGATCGCAATCCGAATGACACCAAGGAAATCTATATACGCGATAATACCGTCGAGGTAAGTTTAACAACGACAACTACAACACAACAATGAAACAAACCATTTTTGGCGCCTAATTGAATTTCCAACATTTCTGACACCTTAACATATTGAAAATGCCAGGCAATGGGGCGCCACATAACGTGCCACATTGATTCCCACTCACGTGTTCGTGCTTGTAACACTTCCCAATATCCCTTTTTCAATTGCCTCACAACTATTTATACCCTAACTGGGGATGGGCATGGGGATGGGGACTAAAATAAATTCCATGACTTTCAGCATGACTCAACTATACCATAAAGGGTACCTTATATTCGGCGTGCCTAGGTATACATCTTCTTGCTTGTTTTACGTGTTGTCATTCGAGGGTTGTGGCGCATCGCGTTGTATTAAAAAGTAATTTACACCTGCCGACAAAGGTGGTTTTCTCACACAGAGAAACGCCCCAGGTGCCAAGCTTAAGGCTGCCCAAGCCGCATGCACACGGAACAGCAAAGTGAATAAAGAGAGCGAGGGAGGAGGGTAGGGACCCTACCATCCAGGCAATCATTGCTGTTAGCGGAATATATTTCTTGCAGTGGTCGCTATCACAAGCAATTTGTTAACGATTAGTTGAGAGCAAGGCCAACATTTTGGAAATAATCTGTTCACCTCTCGATTTACCTATGAGTGTGTGTGTGTGTGTGTGTGTGTGTGTGTGTGTGTAAATGCCACCACACGCGACCGCACTAATGAAGTGAGAGAATGTTAGACATTAATACATGCGGGTTTTTGCCACATGTGGCACGTACTGCCACACACACACACACTCACACAGACACATGTCACTTGGGAATAGTACCTTTTGGTTAACGGCAAATCTGAAACCAATGTCTATATTTAGGCCAAAGGAATTTCGAACTTATGAAACTACTTTAACGCCATACGCAAAGTGCCAAAATGTATCGAAATGAAATCACAACTACTTCAATATTTACTCCTGCTGAACCGTTGGGAATTGCAAGTTGAATTAGCAAATACATTGAAATGGTTGGGGATATTTCCAATGTTTAATGAACTGATTTTCCAATTTACGGCAATTTTTTTGTACGGTCTGCACCCTAGGGAACGCGCAAGAAACAAAGGGTGTAATGAAGTGCCGCAAGTGATTGTTACGACCGAAAAGGCAAACAATTGTATATGTAATCTTAAAGAGCAGCCGCAGAGAACTGAACTAAACTTAAAGCACATGACTTGAATTCAAAAGTGGCATACTTTATTATACCCTGAACCAATTGAAAATGGGTAAAAAGGGTATAATGGTTTTGTGCAAAAGTATGTAACAGGCAGAAGGAAGCATCTCTGACCCCATAAAGTATATATATTCTTGATCATCATCAACAGCCGAGTCGATATAGCCATGTCCATCTGTCCGTCCGTCCGTATGTATGAACGCGTCGATCTCAGAGACTATAAGAGCTAGAGACTCCAAATTTGGAACATAAGCTCGCTAAGCCCTAGGCAGTACAAGTTTGTTTTCGATAACTCTTTTCGTTTCCGATATACACATGTGATCGATAACAAAAAAATCTTGAATTTGGAAAACTTTGTAATGCAGCTTGAAACATTAGACGAAATAATAACAATCTGTGAACATTTATTCAAATCGGTTGAGAAACACAGGAGATATGGAGCATTGAAACTAAGAAAGTATGCACTTTACGCGTACACACACACACTTACTTGCAAGCACCGACTGTACGCTTAAATTATGGGGTTCAGGGTATAGTCTAGTCGGGATTTCTCGACTAGAGCATTCTTACTTGTTTTTATGTACATATTTGCACTTCATTCAACCGTTTTGTGTAAATAAACCTATTATCATTTAGGATTTAATAATACAGCTTAAAGTTTTGTTGTGCTTATTTGCGTTTTAAGTACAATGGCTAAATAAAACGTTTAGTGAACATTTTTAAACACACCAACGCCGCACACCCGCATTAAAGCTAATATTATGCAGAGAATGGAATGCATTTTTGAATATTCACTATTTTCAATGCACGGTAAACGGAGGTGTGCGGCGAAGTGAAAAAGCGGGCGGCCGGAGGCTGGAGTGGTCGCTTAAAATATGCAAAAATTATTAGCGATAATGCTCACGTACGACACTCGACGCGACGTACTTGCCTAAAATGCCAAAAAAAAAAACTATGTCATGAACATGAGAGGGGGAGTGCACTGCGGGGTGGGGAGATGTAGTGTGTGCAGGTTCCGCTGATAGGGACATGGCACGCTTTTGTGCTTGAGTGCATATTTTGCAGTTATCTAGACTCCCGGACCCGTTGGCAAAACAGAACTAGAACCATAGCTGAGGCTGAAGCTGAGTTGAGCGCTCTTTTATTCTATCTCTGTTCCATTTCTTGTTTTTTTTTTTTGCATGTCAGTTTGCGAAATGTTGAAATATTATCCTTGGAGGCAGAAACGTGCGACTTCATTTATTTTTTTACAAGTGCATGCGTGTGTATGTGTGTGTGTTTGTGTGTGTGTGTGTTAGTCCTGCTGAACTCGAGGGCATGGCTTTCTGCTGCCTTCGTATTCCCATATCAGTGCCGTAAGCTGTCAAAAAATCGTCCTTCTGCTCCCCCACCAAATGCTGCATCCCGATCCTGGGCAACATTGAGCTGTCACGTGTGAAAACGCCTCGAGTTCTTCAGTGGTGTCCGCAATGTTAAAATTTGCCAATTTTCTAATTAAAATTTCTGCGCCGTAAAGCATAAATTTTGCTCGTTTTACGCCGTGCGAATTTCACACAAAAGCCACCAAGTGAAACCATCGTATAAACTTTGTGGCTGATAGCAATATATACATATTTTTTTCTCTGTGCTCAAAGGATATGTATGTGCTATGCTAGATGTTACATGATGTTACAAATTTGTTGCAACATAGTTATCCTTGTTGATGTTGTTGTTGTTGTTAATTGTTGTTTGCTTTTCGCTTTATACCTTTTTGACTCGGTGCTAGGATACGTAAAAGTATCAGGGTAAAACTTTTAATGATGCTCCCAATGTTGGGCAATGCACTAATTACCAGCTTTGCATCACAGCTCTTACACATCGAATCTATATATATATACATACATATATATGCTGGCAATTTATCATGCTTTTAGCTTAACGCACTGACACTATCACACACACACACACACACACACACTCATTGTTAGCTTTATCAATTACATTATATAAATTAACTTGCCAAGTTCTTTTTGGCCCACTATTGGTCATTGGCAACATGGAAACAACGAGGCAACAGTTGTAAATTTCGAGGCTCATTTAGTTTTGGCCACCGAAGGCCACTCTCGTGTGGCAACTACATAAAATAAAATTTAATGAAGGCATTAGCGCGCACCAAAAAGCAACGAAAATCTAACATGGTTGACTAAGACATACTGTGTATTTAAGTTTTCTTTTTTGTGCTGTGGATCTTGTAGATATTTGCTGTTTAAAGCTTTCTTCAATACATCCATAAAAACTTTTAAGTTTATGATCAAATATTTTTTGTAGAATCTAAGATATGTTATAAGTTGATGCGGTTAATGTATTATTAAGATATCGATGTCTATCGATTTTAAAGGAACTTATAAACATTCGATATGATGCTCTTTTAATGTAATGTGATCAAATTCGAAATGATTTTAGATTTTTCTTATCAAATCTCTTAAGTAAAGATTTACCAACTGAGGAATCTTAGCATTCACTCATTATATTTATTTTCTCGAAATTCATATACAAATGACTAACCCAAAAATTACACATAGGGACGGATGCAACACATTCCAAGCCCATAACTGAACTGTTTTAGTCATGGCTCGATCTCAATAATATTCTATCAACCCATTTTTAATGGGTCGAGGGTAAAACAAAATAGTATATAAATACATATGTATACACATGCATATATACGTTTGTGGAGTTTGTTGGTTGTTAAATCAAAGCGTTCGCTGGCCAACTCTAGCGCCCAGCAGCCACTTAAGCTTTTGGCATGGCAGTCAATCCGTTTCTAAGCACACAGGCTTTCTCTAACACTGTGCCACCTAGCTCTCTCTCTCTCTCTCTCTCAACCACTTTGCGGTCCAGCACAAGCAGGCACAGGAACAACAACAAACCAGAAGCGGGCGCTCTAATGTATGCAACATAAATTGTATTTGTTGTAGCAGGCAGCCATTTTGGGCTTAACCACATCACATGTATAAATGTGTGTAAGTTTCTCTCTGTATGTGGGAGCTACTCAAAGCCAGCGGCTTGTTTTATGGTTTCGCAGTGCTTTTGACCTTAAGTACAATTTTAATAAGCCGCACTCGTTCCTTATATATATTTATATATTTATATATATATGTAAGTAAGTAAGAAGTTTTTGCCGAGCTCCGAGCGCATCCTTCAATGATTGCTCATGTATTGTGCATACGCCACACACACACTCGCATGTACATATATATAGAGTACAATTAAGATGGCGGCCATAGCCAAGGCAATTTCCTTTTTTATACGCCGAAGGCGTAGCAGCAAAAATACATTTTTAACGTCTGCAATTTTTCGTGCATACATATTTGCCAAATGACGCACAAAAGTGTGTACATTGCACAATTTCCGCTTGAAGCAGCCACGGCTGCAACTGGCCCAACCCAGGCAGCATGCAACACGCAGCAGCAAGGGGCATAAGGATATGTAACAACTGTTTACAGTTCATTTTAGTAGCAACGCATATTAAGTGGAAGTTTTTAATATAATATCTGGGTGCTTTTCCGATTTATGTTTTCTTTGCAGAGTCACGAGATACAAAACCTGCAGACGTACACTCAATACAAGGTCACCGTGCAGGTGTTCAATCCGGAGGGACTCGGCCCGGAGACAACCATATTGGTGATGACCGACGAAGGAGGTAAGTTTTAAAGTTTTTTTCAAGTTGCGTAAAAGGGTTTTTTGCGGGAATTGTGATCGATAAGCAATAATAACAGCTACGACTAAAGTTTCGTATTGAAACCCACTTAAATATATAATTTTCTTCACGTTTTTTAACAACTCATCTCGAAGTAAGCAGCAAATTCCTTTAAGCAAGAAATAATTCCACATGCACACAACATTTTTACACAAGTGTACGTGTTTATTACCATAAATGGAATGCACGAAACATGAACTGCGACCACTTGCTTAGACAGCAGAAGCGGACTGCACGAGTCTGTTCAAATTTCAATATTTGATTTATCTTCATCACCAGTTTTGAGTTTTAGTACGTTTTCTTTCTATATATATATATTTTTTTTTTTCTTTTTTAAAAGTATTTTTCACATATTGAAATGCGACTGCTTGTTGAAATGGCAACTGACCAGAAAGCGACCAAAACTACACTACGATACACATACACAGCTCATATTGCTGCCAATAACAATAAAAGTAACAGCAACAACGATGAAAGCAACAACAAGTGCAACAATAAACAGAAATTCGCCTTTGTGTGCAGTTCTTGATGAACTGTTATGAAAATGGGGAAAAGAAGCTTACTTGGTTTATTGAACATAAGTTTCTTTTGTTGTAAAAGTATTCGGAGTTAAAAATGCTTGTATTAATTTCGAAGGAACTTCTTTTTTATCAAAGCTTAAGAATATTTCTTTTAAGGTTTCTTACAAACTCATCTTAAATGTTTTCACACTTTTTACAAAGTATTTTACTTTCAGATAGCATTTCACTGCTATATTTATACGGCTATTCTGTCTAGCTTGCACTACCTCTTTCTCTCACGAATTTCGAGATTTAAATGGAAAAAAGAGTTGAGGATTGGACTCGCTCGACCACAAAATGTCTGTGCCATGCACTGAAGCAAACAAATAAAAGTTGAGTTAGACCAAATACAGGCAACAAAAAAAAAGAATTCTACAATTTCTCATATTTCATATTTCAGCAGTTGCAGCTGCACAGAAATTGGAATGTGTGTGTGTGTGTATGTGTTTGCAAAGTGTATCGGAATCGAATATAAATAAAAATTGCTTACTTAAACTTTTGCCATATGCTGCATACTCAGCACAACAAATCGAGGCAAAAACTGTTCAGGCATATCTCTTTTGCGCCACGTTACGATCTCTATCTGCGCCACTCCGTCTCCATTGGCATTTCCATCTCCTTATTTCAGCTCCTTTTCTATTTCCATGAAGAATTTTCCTTTTTTTTCATGGGAATTTTGTTTTGTTGGCGCGTTCTAACGTAGATTTCCGTTGCCGATTCAGTCTAAAGCACAGACGCCGCCATTAACGGAAGTCCTTCGTCCTGCAGTCGCCGGCCACTGCCCACATATTTATTGGCAAAGCGCGTAACAGGGCAGATCAAAGAGTGTGGGCGGATTGTAAAAGTAAAATAAATAATAACCAGCGTAAAATCTTTGTGAATACTCTGCGGGGAATACTTTGATTTTGTCAATAATTTTGTCATTTATTGATTTTTTGATATTTCTGCACCAAAAAATGTTCAGTAAAGCAAACTCAGCTTAAAACTGATTTTAAGATTATAAAAAAAATAATTAATATTACTTTCTAAGAATATCAAAGTGTATTTAAGCTTCGTCACCTTCCCACTTTTCTTCTTTTCTTACTTTTTAATATTCGTTACTTTGCCCGACTTTCAATTCGTTAAGTCGACGATAAGCTGTTTATTCTGGGCAACTCTTGCCATGCTCAGAACTCGGCAACTCTTTGAATCCAAAGACTTAAAGAAAGTTGAATGCTTAACGCATAATTAGCATATAACTCAGTGCCAATCCGCAGCAGGGTCAGGTTGAGGTGGTTGCCACCACAATCACTGCTAAGCATATCACAGCACTGTATAATGAGAATATTTTCTCACAAAAAAGAGTGCAACTCTTAATACACACACACACACACAGCCACGCTATAAGTAAACATCTGCAAAAGTTGAGCAAACAAGCAACTCATAAGAAACCCAGATATGTATTTGAATGCGTCCAGGCCTGTTAAGTTAGGTTTGAATGTGATGATATATACTTGCTTACTTAACTCGGGCAGCAGATTTGTTTGCTTTCGGCAAAAAGCTCTTCTCGGCACATTTTCATAAGCGCCTTTGACTTGGGCTTCCTCCGGCAAAAGTTCGTTCACAGCTGGCATAATTTTGTAATTTCATTTCATTTCACATCTCGGTGTTTTTTTTTTCTTCGTTTTGTTGCTTGCTCGTTTTATGTATATTTTCATATTTTTTTGTACATTTATTCTACGCTTTTTTTGGGAATGCCAGGTGCAGACAGGCAAGGCTTTCAAGGGATTTGCAGCGGCTTAGCCGACAAGTTTAAACAGCTGTGCAGGATGCGGCCCCGGCATGTGAATAAGGATGTGAATGTAGATGGAAGGATGTCGAGTGTGGAGTGTAAATGTGGATGCGGCTTGCCTTGATGAGCTTGGCAACATGTTGGCAATGCCTTTGACGGACTTGATTAATTAGCAGTTAGAAGACACTCACACACACACACACACACTCTTAAAACTCAAATCATATTTCATGCATTTTATTTTCATTTCCCGAAACTCCGGAATCTAATGCCAGAGAGTGCTGTATGCCTGCGGTCTGTGCTTCATTTCATGCTGTGTAGTGGAGTGTGTATTTCCGATGTGTGTGTGTTTTGGGTAGCATGCCACAAGACCCCCCGCCTAGCCGCATGCGGTGAACATTATGAAGCCTTGCAGTGCAGCTTAGCCTAAGGTGTCAACAGCAAAAATCAGCACTGCGAAAAACATGTTTGCCATATCCCAATATATCAAACCGAAGGACTATTGAAGCCATCATGGACAAGTGATAATGCCGTTAACTATCCCGCCGTGTTGTGACATCCGAAAAAATATATACGAAAGGAGATATTGGGAACAACGCATTTTGAATACCCTAGCAGGCACACTAAACTTGTTGAATCCTATTACAATTCTCAATGTGAAAGTTTGTATACATGTTTCTTACGCTTTCACACAAAATCTACCAAATAATACAGCATAGACATCAGAATAACATATAGAATATATCTTTTAAAGATATTGTATGATAGGCGATGCTTTGTGGTCCCCTCGTCCCCTTTTTAAGGTTTAAGGTTATTGTGATACGATACGATTCTTTTGTTCTGCAAATCACAACATCACCAATCAACCTTACATTTTTTTTTTCAATATCAAATCAGTCAAGTGTTCAAATGCTCAAGTTGAATACGTTCTACATCTCCCAATTGAACTAAAGGACTCAGAGGCAAAAGTATACAAAGAAAAGGACATGTGTCAGAGGCAATTGCGAAGCAATTTCAAAGGATTCACTTGTTTTGCTTTTACTCGATATTCTTTGAGTGTTTTAGAATCTTTTGGTCTTTTTTCTTCTTGCGTTGGATTGTTATTGTTGCCATGGTCTGTTAAATCCTGCGCCCCGTACTTTGACTTGAGCTTAGCTCGGCAAGGGGCGGCTCTGCTGTCTTTGATTAAAATGTTGGCACTTGCCTTTTACTGTTGCTGGCTGCTTTTTAACTTTTGACATTGACCCGGCTACGACTACAACAACGATTGTAACTGCTTCACCGGCTTTGGCTTCTGTTCTTAGTTGTGGATCGCCTTGCACTTTAGACGGAACGCACTAGAATTTCATTTAGACCTTTTGGCATGTGCTTTCTGGAACTTTAAGCCTCGGCCCTGGAGTTTGAGGATTGCTTTTTACTTTGTGTGTGTATGTGTGTGGAGTTGAGCCTTGGACAAGACTCGAAATAATAGCCAGTGCGCCTTGAGCCATGATAACTTCGTTTCGTTTTTATTTCACTTGCGTAGTTTTACTTTTTGGTCCCTGTCTTTCATTGTGGCAGTTGATGGCTCTCAGCTTTTGTTGCTGTTGCTATAGTCAGAACTTTTGACTTTAACGCGTCATGTTTCAAGCAAAAGACAGTTACATTTTCAGTTTCAGACATGGCCTAAGGATTTTCACTTTCAAGTACCACATTATGTCTTACCTGTTAGGTCAGAGGCAAAGGCCAGACTTGCCTTTCGCTTCTTAATGTTGTTCTTCTTATGTATGAGTGTCAGGTGTTGGCCAACAACAAAAGCAACAGCAGCTGCTGCTGGTCTGACCCCCAACAAAGTCCTGACTTTTGATGTTCTGTGTCAGTAACTTTAAGTGCGAGCCTTGAGTTGAGTATTCAGATAAGCTGACAAATGTAAAATGAGTGCTTTTACGCAAAGATTTACATCAAAGCAGTTCAAAGAACTTTTGGTATTTACATTAATTTTGATTAAAAATATGTCTGTGTGGTAGTTGAGTTACTTAATTAATCATTCGAATTGTATTTAGTTCAATTTGAAAGAATTATTCAAATATTTTTGTCCTTATATTTCTGGCGTTTCTAACAGCAAATGTGTAATAAACATTACAAACAGAATCTGGGCCATAATAACACTCATGCTACTCACTTTATTCACTTATTTTCAAATCAAGGGAGCCAATTCAAATGGTTCATTTGCTGCCTTGTTCACAGAACTGAGGACTGGCTGTCGTGAAGAGTGCATTTTTCTGCTAGTCATTTATCAAGGGCTGCTTGTCAACTCCGAATGAGGCGTGGCACACACAAAATTAATAGACACATTGCAGCATGACAAGAAAATGGAAAATTGCAGTTGAAAATTGAAAATGCACGCAATGCAGCCAGAAGCTGCATCAGCAGCTGCTTAAGTTTGACGAAAATTAAATGGAGTAAAAAGAAACGTAATATTAAATTGGTGGCGGCCACTCATTCTAAACGAGGAGCAGTAAGTAAATGGAAAACGTAAAAAACGTGAAAATGGAAAATGGAAAATGGCAAATCCATTTGCGCTCTACACTGTCAAAGGCATCCGAACGTTGCTTGGCTCCCAAACTCAAGCGCCAAACTAAACTAAACTGAGAGCTGAGCTAAGTTAAGTTGCGTTTCGTGGTTTGATGGCACTCGCCTTCTGTTTGCCTTTGGAGAGCGACAGAGAGGAGTCCGCAAACTCGTTCGTCTGCTTCTTCTTCTTCTTTGCTCGTATAAAACTTACAGCTACAAAATTAATTACCTTTGGCTACTTTCAACTAGTTGCGGCAACGGTTCTTTGGGAGGCGACCGCTGTTTGCATGCCCGGCCAAAAAGGTGGCTCAACATCCGTTGACTACTTTGAAAGCGCAAGCCGCAAAACTGCGCGAGAGAAAAAACAACATTGCAGCAAACAGTTAACAGTGAACAAGTTTTAGCAGTGAAAAACTGCGGGCGGCTAGCGGAAGTGACAAAAGCAACAACAACGACAACAACAGTAACAACAAGTTTAAAGCAGCTGTACAACAGCAGCAGCAGCAGCAGCATTTACATGGCGACAACAAGGACGCAAGGACGCAAGCTCGCGGGCTGATAAAAAAGATGGTCTGAAGCAGCAGCAGCATAAAGAAGACGAAACGGATGAGATACAACGGGAAAAGTATGTTTTAATAAAAGCGGAAATGAAGCAGCGCTACCGTTATTTCCTGTTTGCGCAGAGTTTTGTTTGAAGCTGCCTCCAGAGTCTGCCGTACGAAAAAGAACTCCAGTTCTAACTCTCCCCCTCAGCTGACCTGCTGCATTTCATTTCCCAACGCTGCGGCAAAAACCTGAAATGATAAACCGCAAACCACTTAAAAAACTTGCAACGGCTACTCTACCAAATATCCAGCATAAAAAAAGAAGAAGAAGAAGAAAGCACCGCGGCAAAAACTTCTTGTAAATAGGCGAAATTAATGAGCGGCAACGAAAATTATATCCTGGCAGCGCAACCTGCAGCTTGGCTCACAGCTATATATATACATATAGATATATAGATACGAGAGTAAGAGATAAAAGAAGGAGGATGCAGCTAAAGATTCATGACTCAGGTGTATTGATTTCGTCTGTTGCTTAATTGAATTTTGAAGTAACTCGAAGCTAAATGTGCCAGGACCAGAACTCCTGTTAGTTAAATCCGCAACATCCTGTTGGGAAAAACTCCTTAAGCTAAATATCGAATAAATTTCTGGTTGCAACACAAACTGCAAGCACATTTACAATTATTCAAGACCAGTACGAAGTTTAAGTAAATAAAGTTAGTAAAATATACCAAAATTATATTACAAGCTTCTGAGTAAAGGATTATTTCTGCTTCTGTCTTCCACTTGATGTCTTGTGTAGAACTCTGGGCTTAATGATAATTTATCTATTTGTTGTAAAGTTAATTGTCAGTAGAACTACTTTAAGTAGTTCCCTTATACTATCAAAATTTAATACCATTTTATGTCCTAATAACTTTGGTATATTAAAAGCTTGTTAAACATAACTTCAATGTAATCAACACACCCGAATCCATTTCGGAATATAATCCTCTAATATATATGTTTGTATTTACATTTCCAATTCGAACAGGCCTCTTCCCAAAACGTCGCATCTGTTGCCATAATATTTGCCACAACTGTGCATAGAACCGCAATGCAACAACAACGTTGTGTTTGTTCTTATTGTTGTTGTTTTCGACCAAAAGCAAGCCCCATAGAGTAAACTAATAAAACATTTGAAAGCAATCACAAGTTTTGCGCTGCTGCAGTTTCGATGTCTGTCATTGCATGTCTGCAGCCGCTTGACATGCAATTCCATCTAGCTGAAAAAGAAAAAGAAACTCGACGAACTGAAACCGAAACTGAAACTGAAATACCAAAATGCAAAGTAATGCGCTCCAAACCAACCCACGCACCGAACGAACAGCGACCGCAAAAGCCGTCAAAGGGGTAGTGATAGTAGTAAAAGAAAAAATAAATAAAATCGGGCGGAATGCCAAAAATGAAAACGAAATGAAATGTTGGAAAAGTTGTTGAAAATAGCGTTGACAAATAATTTCATATCATGTCTGAGTATTTTTGGCAATGCGCCTGGCACTTGCCTTTTGCTTAGATTTCCCTCGATTTTCCCCTCATCATATTTTTTTTCTTTTGCACCAGAATCAGTTTCATTTGATTTCGCTCAGCCTGGACTGAAGCTGAAGGTGGAAAGTGGGTGGTGCAGGCAGATCATCCACCTGTCCAACGCTATCAGAATGACTCCCATTGAACTTTTTTTTTGAGTCAAATTCTCCCCAGGCTTACGACACACGCTCAATCACTTTATCGAAGGATTTTAACGTCTTTAACTTGTCTTTTGACTTTTTCGTGTTTCGTTGCAAAAGAACAAGCACGTATAGAGAAGATGATGGGTTTTAACGTGATGATACTCTGTAGAGTAAACTTATTAACTTAAAACTGTAAAAATAACTTTCGGATATGTATTACAAGAACTTACCTACCAAGTTTAATATCTGTGTCTAAGATGTCACAATAAGACAATCTGATAGATTGACTACAGGATCTAGAGAATTTCATTTGATAAAGATTCAATGTGAAGACTCCCTCTCGACCATTTCATTTAAATGCTGGGTACAAAAGGGTAAAGTTCATAGTGAAAAGGATTGAAGGAGTTTTTGGGCAGCATCAAACACACTCACTAAATCTTTTGAGGCCAACTCGTCTAGCTGACATTATACATATGTGTGTTTGGGTGTCCTTTCGTGCGTATCCCAACCGGACCCACTACGTTTTTGTCACTATGTATGTGTGTGTGTGTGTTTGTCATGTGTTGTGCCTGCGGGTTTTTGCCATTTTGCCCTTTTTTTCGGCTTGGCAAAAGTGCAGAAAATTTGTGCAAGTTACGTGCTTGATTACATTTTTTCCAAACTTTTTACTTGGCTTTCTTTTTTGAGACAGAGCAGAGACACTCATTGATGGGTTAGAGAAGCACCACAAGTACCTACGATAAGGTTAAGGGTTGTGACTACATATATGCTTGTATGCTTGTATGCTTGTATATGTATTTGTGTAGGGACTGTGTGATATGTCCTGCAGGGAGGCATGCTGTACTTTTGATTGTGTTCATGCTTGTCGCTTTTTGATTGTGTATGTATTTTATATATGTATGTATATGTGCCTGACGATTAACATAATTGTGCAAACACCTGTCCGGCCACAGAAGCAAATGCTTTTAACAAATTGTGGTTCTGGCTTTAATCGGCTTAAATCGAACTAAACAAATCTAAGCAATTAGGCAACAAACAAAGCGCAAACAATTGAATTGAAGCCAATCAACTGCCAACTTTACAGCTGCCGAGTTCATATCCTTGTCAAACTGTCAGTTAAAAGGACACAAAACAACAACAACACACCCAGACCTATAGAAGAGCTTAGAGTTCAAGTGATTTGTCAACAGTCAGTGCCTAAGATTCATTCTTCGTCCATTTAGGTTATACACTTATTATATTTGTAACAATCGCCAATGGCATCTATGAACCTTTTCAAGCATACTTTCTTTAAGAATTGCAATGCATTCGTCCTTCTCTTTCTACAATTTTATCTCTCACACTCTCTCTTTAATTTACTGTTTTCTTTCAGTTAGATCAAATTTAAGGCCGATGTGAGTATCACACATGTATTGGCCATATATGTGTGTTGTATGACAACATGGCGTATGATAGATTTCAGTTTAAGCTTGTTGCCGCTACAGCTGCGGGGCAGCAATGCCCGTTACACACACACTGACTGATACTTACATACAACATGTAGCAAGAACTGAGCTGAGCTGACTCTTCGGGCTGTTGCGCATTCGTCTGCCACAGTTGTTGCTTTTGTTGTTATTGCAACTGTTTTTATTGCTGCTGCTGCTGCTGCTGTTTCTGCTTGCTGCTAGCTGCAAGGCTACACTCTGTAAAATTAGTTTTGCACTTTGTACATTGTCAGTTGCATTCTTTACACTTCTTGCTCTTGGTCACAGTGCGTATTACCCCACTCTGTCTCCGCATCTCCCTCGGCCAACCCTTTTTAGCTGTTTGTCTGCCTTCGGTCCCTGGCTGCTGCCTAACTTGGTTAAGGTTCTGTGGCTCTCAGGCGTGGCCCTTGAGTGTATCTATATGTATCTGTGTCTGAGTGTCTCCTGCGGGCATCTATTTGTGTACGTATGTATGTCCTGCGTGTTAGTCCTTCCCTTCACCTTCTCTCGCTTTCTCTTTTCTCTGTGCCATTCAACTGCAGCTTGTCATGATGCACATGTGCATTTGTATGTATTTGCTACTGGAAGCGACTTTCATGTGGTTAGTTTTACTCTCTATGCACATTTAACGCTAAATGGGCGTGCCACAACCACTAACCTCTCTGCTTCTCCCTGCCAACCGCTTGCTGCTATAGCAAATCAGCTTTGATATTTATCTAAATGCCTAAAGCTCGTTATAAAACGTGGCCTGGACAGTCCTAGATTTATGCAGACATCTGCCAAGTGCTAGTTGGCAGTTCCCCGTTCAACCAGAGTTGGACCCAGACGAATTGCACAGAGTTGTCGCGGTGCCAGCAAGCTGCGCCGCAAAGTAGGCAACAACATTTTAGGGTCTAGGCCTTAAGCCGACAAACGCTTTGCACTGATTGCCCACAGACATAAGCACAAACACAAACACGCACGCACGCACGCACACACACACACACACACACACACACACATGCATACAAATGTGCATTTATTTTCATTTAAAGCACTTACTTGTCATGCCCACTCCACACCCTCCGCTCCGGCTAAACGCACTTAGCCAAATTGCGTTGCTTGGCAAAATGACTTCGCGCAGTCGCTGTTTTCTTGTCGTCGCCGTCGTCGTCTTCGTCGTCGTCTTCGTCGTCGTAATCGTAAAGAGTTAGAACCAGATTTGGCCAAAACCAGCTCAACACAAACGTCGCATTTAACCACCCCCCTTATCCTCTTAGTTCTTTGCCCTCCGTCAGCCGTCTGACTGCATTCTGTACGTTTTTAAAATGTAAATCCTGCATATTTTATGCACATTGTGTAGATATACCGAGCCTTGTCGCAAAATCCACCCCACTCCCCCCCCCCCCAGACACACACCTCCTCTACTGCTACATCTCCTCGACATCGCTTATATAATATTTTGTAAAACTGCATTTACACCACAAACACATTTGCATTTGAAATGTGCTGCTGCTGTTATTACAACTACAACTGTCTCGTTGCCACGCCTACGAACGAGTCGCTGCTGCTGGATTTGCAAAAATGCAGTTGCCTTATGTAACAGTGGGCTTGACAAAATTGAAAATCTTTCTTATCTGCATATTACAGATCTGTTAGATTAATGCTAATGTATGTGGTTATTGACATGACTCGAAGAAACATAAGAGTTGAAGTTTAGGAATCGGAAAGTCAA
The DNA here is from genome assembly GCA_035044485.1 of Scaptomyza reducta. Lineage (NCBI taxonomy): Eukaryota > Metazoa > Arthropoda > Insecta > Diptera > Drosophilidae > Scaptomyza > Scaptomyza reducta. The sequence continues at coordinate 11,058 of JAWNNV010001149.1, read as the reverse complement.
AATAAGCCAAGCTTTCTAAACTTTCGATAAAAAAAAATTACAAAATTATAAGCTGAACAATTTTCTTGAATAATAATTTTTTTTAGATTAAAAAATGTTTAGATGTCACAACATAAATCTTGACTAGAACTACATGTTCTTGTGTCCTTCGACTTAGGGAAAACTCTTGTGATTTTCGTACAAACTTTTTAATAAGTTATCCGTTAACGGAAAGCTTTTCCGTGTATGGTGTGGCAGCAAATTCTAAAACGATCCTTCTCTTCTGTAGTAAATTAAATAAACTGAGTATGATTGCAAACCCAATTCCTATGGTCTTGGCTTAAGCCACGAATCGACAATTTATTATTTATTAATCTAACCACTGTGCCACACGCTGAAGCGTCTCCTGAGTGCTGCTGTCGGCCGCATTTGTTTAGTTGTTATGCTTGTTGTTTTTGTTGCTGGCATTTCTTTTGCAACATTTTGTTAAATGCCTTGTAGCCTGGAAATCCTGCTTAGCAATATCCTCAACACAACAACATGGCAGGTTCCGTTACGTTACGTTACGTTTCGTTTCGTTCCACAGCTGCCGGCGCACAGCAACACATGTTGTCATACATTGCCACACTACACTATGCAGTGTGTCCTGGCCAAGAGTACAATGGACAACCAGTCCAGGCAGGCAGGCTGGCAGGCAGTTGCTCCTGGCTTCAAGCTCCTAGCTGCTTCTCCTGGCTACAGCTTTAATGTTTGTGCACAAAAAAACAAATTGCAAGCCTTTTTACTCGGCACACTTCAAAGGCTTGCTGAGGACTCCGCATAATTGAAATTTATGGCCTGCGGCTATATTTTTTTAGTTGAAGGCTTACGGAGGATGGTCTCGCCTCTTTAATCTTTTAAATCCTTGATGGGCTGCGTAATGTTTAACTATTAAATTACAAAAGCGTCAACTAAAACTAGTTGGTCTTTCATTTTGATTGCATTGTTTAGAAGGGAAATGTTCGTAAAGAAAAGTTTAAGTAATTATCAAAAGAAGGTTTCGGTATTTAAATCAAAAATTTGTGAAGTCATACTCTGCTGGCTTTTAAGTGAATTTTAAACTTTGATTAACTGCATCACATCTTTTTTCTCGCTGTGTATAGCCAGCTTAGCGTCCGCTGCTGCATCAACTGTCATTGTCATCTTTCATTTAGTTGTTGGCATTGTGCAAAGAAAAAAATGCATAAACTGTGCGCTAACTATGTAAAGTTGCCACGCAGCGTAAATGTTTGGCTATTGTCAACGTGTTGTTCTTATTGTTTGTGTAGTTATTGTTGTTGTTGCTGTTGCATTCAAGATGCGTTAATTTGATTTAAGCGTTTGTGGCATGCGGTCCCCGGCAGCAGCAACCGCAGCAGCAGCAAACTGGGAACAATATTCAAAAGCAGCGCTTCTGCGCTTAGTGGCAACCAGCTGTGGTATGAGGTCATCAACAAAAGGAGCAGCTACAATAACAACAACCGCCAAGTGAAGCTATATGACATGGTCGCTGTACCATGTCACAGTTCTCTCAGCTTTCTCTCACAGTTCGCCGCCGGCAGCCATGACAACCATCCGACCAACGCCTTTTGTTCTCTTATCCTTGTTAAGCAAAAACTGTGATGGCCCGCCGCTCACCCCGCTCTCGACGCTCCAACTGCTGACGCTGCTGCTACTGCCTTTTAAAAAGTTTGCCATAAAAAGAAAGTATAAACATAAAAATAACAACGACAAAAGGCGAAAAATAAAATTAAAGCCAACGCAAAATGCATATTTTGAAAGCAACAACAATAAACTAACGTCAGTGCCCATAAAATTGTGCATTGTGCGGCGGTGCTTCCAAGCACTTGATGTCGCAACCCCCCCGCCACACCAAAATCAACCCGAGCCACCTAAACACACACACATCCACAATGGAAGCCACTGCAAATTGAAACCGCTAGCAAGCGCTTAAAGCCACATAAGACTTAAATATAACGCTCTTAACTTGAAACAGCTTCAAATTAACAAGCAACTTATGTGTAATCCTGCAATCTATTAAGAAACTATAACACACTGGGGGAGAAATTAGCTTAGTTGGCAATAATGATAGATTTGGTTGGGTTTCTTTTAGAGAATTATCCTTCAGCAATAAAAAAAAAAAAAAAAGTTTCAAAGGTGAGTCTTTAACGTTGCGAAAAACTATTTAAAAAGACTCACCAAGTTGAATATTTCGTTTACTTTACGCTGTTTTTTTGGAATATTTGGAAGCTGTAAAAAATATTGTAATTAGAGTCATTAAATCATAACAAATAATATGAATTACTTTTAAGCAAAAAAAAAGAAAGGAATAAACGTATTTTTACGAAGAGTCAACCCAATTAACTTTTAACACTTAAATATTATTCAATCCTCAAATTTAACTCCATTTACGGCGTTAAATTAAACCATTGAACTTTGCTTGTATTGTTCGGAAACCAACATTTAAATCACGTTCTACTTCTCTCTCTTTCGGTCTACTTTTTCAACTCTTTCCTTGACATTTCAGTCAACTGAACTCCGATGGATAAATTGAGGATATTTCAGAAGTTGCATGCAGTTTGTTATGAATTTAAATGCCACATTTCAGCGATGCAACATCCAAATGACCTTCGCACATATATTTCATATGCGAATTGTGGCAATGCCCAACCTCTCCCAACCGCCAACCTGTCATGGGAAATGCTCTGCTTGCCATCAACGTTATTTTTTTTGCTTTTTCTCCTTTCATTTTTTGGTTTCCTGTGCGGTTTCACGTTCGTGTGGACCCAGGTTGACATAGTGATGGGTGCGGGGACTGAGGGCGGGGTAAGTGCATAAATTTTATTCAATTTCTGCCATTTCACGAAATGTATAAACACATCACTCGACGCGAACGCTGACTTCGAACGAAATTTAGGTATTTGACAGGCAACTGCCGCAATCGCCGCAGCCACAGCCGCTGCAGCCGCAGTTGCCACGCCTCCTTGGCGCGCACACCTGATCAAAAAGCGAGTTGTCCCGGGCAAAGCGCAGTTGTGGTGCAGTTTACTGGGCTACATTGTTTTGCCAATGTTTAAGCTGTACACAAAATACGCATCCGCCGCGTGAGCCGCGGCCAAAAGGCACGCGCGCCCACCGAATATTGTTATTATTTTTGCAGCAATTTTCCAGCAGCTGGTGCTTCTCCCACTTGCTCCTACGCCCCTTTGTAAAGCATTTTACGCTTAAAGTAACGTTTGGGTACGGCAGGCGGATGTGGAACACAGAATGCAAATAAACCTGGGCCACATACAGGACCAGGACCCCAGGCAATACACTCACCCCAACACACACTGAAACCAACATGCACGCATTGTGTATGGCGTTTGTCTGTCGCTGGCAGAAGAAAAACGTTGGCAGTAGCTAAGTAAATTCCCAAAACATTTTGCTCCTCGTTGCGCTTTTGTCGCATTAGCGGACGTGATAATGTTGCAAGTATAAACACAACATGGACAACAATATCGACTGGGACAAAAACAAAATATATGCCACTTGTGTCCGATTTTCTCCTTTGGCTCCTTATAAGTTTGCATATTTCAGCAGTCGTTTTGGTGTTTTATTGAATTCGAGCATGTTTTGCAACAATGGGCAACCATGGCGTATGAGTTGTATTCTTACCACATACAATATCACCACATATATTTTTCAATTTGAGAAGAAGAACTCGTCAACACAATTGAATAGAATCTTTGACATAAAATGTACTTTGCTTCAAAAAGAAATTTTCTAAATTGTATATATCAATCAATCTAAGTGCACTTCGCAGTGATGATAAAAATGGTGAACGAGTTTTAAAGTGACGTGAAAAATCTGGAAAAATAGTTTATATTTCTAAACTTTAATAATTTATAATAAATGAATAAGGTTTGTGTATATTATACACAAACAATTTTTATGTTTACTTCTTTACATGATTTCCAATTGACTATAACATTCAATAGCTAAGAATGCATGTTTTTCAACTTTTGACTGATACAAAGTACTTGTGCACTTTTTGGAGATAAAACTCTTCAAGAAGTCATAAAAACATGTTAAGGCTTTGCCATACGCATAGAGTTTAGCATTTCAAAAGGTTTTGAAGACAGCTTAAAGATACAGTTAGAGCAAAACTTTCTATATAAACATGCACAGCTATAAATATACATCCCTCTCACTCTCTCCCACTCTCTGTCTCACTTCAACATTGTCGCTCTGCATTGCATCACAAATCAATGTTAATGGCATGCATACATTACTCATACGTAGCAGTGTGCCTGGCAACTGTTGAGTGAGGGTGACGAGTTATGGATAGAGTGCGGAGGAGCGTGGGGAAGAGGGATTTTGCAACCACACTAAAAGCTTGCAGCTAATGATGCTTCAATAGATGTCTCTCGTATGAGTTGCAAAACGTTGAATGAATGAGCGTCATTGAATTGAACGACACAAGTGTTGCAAGACTTGCATCAAGTGCAATAGCAATAGCAACACTAAGTAAGTGCCATGCCTGACGTTTGAGCAGGGTGGGTGTTAAAAGGGGGAGAGCTCTATGTGCCACACTGTCGAAGATGCTGATAATGATGCATGTTTCAAATCAATTTTGTTGTACTATGCCAAAAATGTGCACGCTCTCTCGAGGGAGTATTTGTGTGTGTGTGTATGTGTGTGTGTGTGGCAGCAACTGTTGTTGCACATTAGCAGTCTGTAGTTCTGTAACGTTTGGTGCAGTGGTTTGGGGGATCGGGTTCCACCCAAGCGCTCAGCTTCCCACGCCCCAAACTTTGAATGATTTCGTGCAATTCTCTTGCAAGCTGCTTGTGTATGTACCACGCCCAGTCGTGCACGCCCCACACCAAAGCAAGGGTTTTGTGTCGCAATACTTTGCAGCCATGTGGCATGTTCTGAAGCTCTCGTCTCCGCCTCTGTTTTCAATTGGCGGTGGGTGGAGGAGTGGGTGCTTGGGGCAGCAGCATTTTCATTGCTTCTACAATTCGCGTGTTGCTTGCTGGAGAATTAGTGTTATTGGCTCAACACACACACACATTCATACTACGCTTTCACACTACTTTATTGTCTGTATTGTTGCTGTTGTTCTTCTTGTTTTGTTTTTTTTTTGTTAAGTTGAACATTGTAAATAATTGTCTTCAAGTCCATTCTACTTGGCCAATTTTCACTTGACTTTTGATAATCTTTTTTCTTCGTGTTTTCTGCTCTGTTTCTTGTCTCTTGTTACGCGCTTTTTGTCGCCCCATATATTTAATGTCATCAATGTGTGATTTATCTAAGAGCGAAAGAGTATTTCATTGGAATTGTTTAATGAAAAGGGTGTTACTCAAAGTGTGTAACTTTACAAACTATTTATTCATAAAGATTCTTAGGACTGACAGTAAACTGAGATATTTATTGATTTAAAAGCATTTTTCCCAGATATTTCTCACAACTTTCTTAACATAATAATCACTCGTTCAAAATCAAAACCATCTATTTAATATATCCTACATTCAGATCAAATCAGTTACCTGGAACCCATAAAAGGAAAGTTATATAAACGTAATTTTACGCAGAATTTCTTTCCGCATCAAAACTAAATGATTTCAATGACAAATTTCCATTACTAGATTGATTGCAAACTTCCACAGAATATTTGATTTAGACTCAATTAGAGTACATTGACAGCAGGGCCAACAATTTTTCACTTTATGTGATACACCACATAAAAATATATTTTTTATTCAACTTACGTTTTCTTTGATCTTATAAACACTTTGTGAATTTTTTTTGTGGTTTTGTTTTGTTGCTATTACCAAAGTAACGTGGCTTTGATTGTGAGCGTTTGAGAAACTTTGTTATAGCATCGGCAAAAGTGCATGCCAACTGTTGACATGAAAAGAAAACGGAAAAAAATACTGACGATGAAGATAGATAGCTCACGCCTATTGGTGGCGTGATTTTCGCACACAAAGTTTTGTTTAAAATCATTTTTTTGTGCCCATTTAGCAGAGCGCAAAGTGAAAGGAAAAAAAAAATAAACTGTTACGACATTTTCATTTTAATCTTATTAAAACGTTACACGCTTTGTGGCGCTTACGTTGTGGAAAGAAGACGGGCGGGCGAAGCCTTCTGAGCTTTTGGGGCCCAGTTTGATATTGAAATAAGTTTTTAAATTAATTTTTTTGTTAGAAAACTTTTAGCAAACTGAAGTGAGCTGAACCGAACTGAACTGAACTAAAAACTGGACTCAACTCAAACCTAAACTGGACGCAATTTGCTGGGAATGAGCGAAAATCATGGTCCAAGGATCGTACCTCCTCGTCTGCTGCCAAATGGGCGTGTGAATAAACCAATTGTGTGCCGTATTGATTGAATCGGCCATACTAAGCCAAAGTATAGTTGATGTATATAAAAAGCTATTGTTGGCTATTTGTTGCTCCGAAATTGAAAAACTTTTTGCCGCCCGCCCTGCCATTGATTGACAGAAAGTTAAGAGCAAAAAATATATAATTAAAGAAGAAAAAAAGAAAAATTATAGCAACTTGTAATTAAAATATAAACGTCGAGTGGATGCCACTTGCTCATGAATTGAAATTTGTGTGCAAAGTGTTAGCCCCGGCAAAATTTTCACACACAATTTTCGCATTTTCACATTCGTGTTCGTTTGTGTTATTTATGAGAGTAAGTGTAATGCGCCCCAGGACATACTCTCAGTTCGTCAGTGGGCTAAGAGTGCACTCCAATACACAAACACCACCTGCCACGCCCCCAAGCGCCCTCACGCTTTGCAACTCTATCACGTTGTTACTGTTCTGACTGTTTTATGTGCATTTCATTTGGCTCAAACACTTTTCACATGTTTCATTCTGCAACGGGCTCCAAAACGAGCCTCCACTGACAGCGACAGCTAGACTCCACGCTGATACCTAGCTAACACCTATCTCGGCAACCCCCCGGCCGGCCAACCCACCCACCACTAGTGCATAAATCACATAAACAACATTCTGATTTTTCGCGCATGATATTTGTGCCTTCCGTACGCGGTAAAAAAAAAACCCAAAAACAAAAAACAACGTTGCGGCGATTTGTGGGCGGATTTACAGTCGGTGGAAAAACAAATACGGAAATACGGCAAGCACATAAAAACAGATAAAAAATGCATATAGAATTGCATTCATGATAAGCAATAAAAATGAGTATAAAAATGGGAATACAATGAGACGACTTTTTGAGTTATTACTTGAAATATTTTGGCACAGATTTGTTATGATGCTCTATCTGCTGCATAACCACATCTCTGTTTGCAACAATGCAGCAATGATTTTTATGCTGCCATCAAATTTGCTGGCACTACAATCCATCAAAAAGGGACAAAGATTTCATACACATTGTCTCTCATTTCATATATTGTTATTTTTATTAGCGAAGCATTCGAAACACAACTGTTAAAGTGTCTCTGCAATCAAAATATTAATTCCAAAATAATAATGCTGGACGAATCATAAAAATATATCAAGAACTATCCCACATGAAGATTTCTAACCCTTTTGGGCAACAGAGCAAGCCCAAAACAAACTAAGGACACATGATATAAATAAGTAATATTGTGCCCCGTGCAAGAACCAACTCGTATCTCTTGCTGTTTTATTTAATTTGCAACACTTTTTCTCCATTTTTACAATGCGCTACATTTTTCAATTTACTTGGCGACACACATACACACACACACACACACATCAACAGAAGACGCGCTCTTCTTCGACGTAATTTACACATTTTTCTGCCACATTAAACGACGTTTTTACCCACACAAGGCACACATAACCAAGTCGAGTCGAGTCGAATTGGGTTGGGCTTGGGCTTGGGTTTTCCTCGTCTTGATGGGGGAATTGGGTTGGGTCAGGAATGATATTCCCTAAAGTGCAATAAACATGCGCGCAACTGACACATATACACACACACATACCAATAGATACCTATGTCATGACACACTTAAATTCAGCAAGACAGCCAAAGAAAAGAGGAGAGAAAATATAAATAAAGTAGAAACTTTTACGAATAAAAATGCAGACTAAAGAAGAAATAAACTTCAAATAGGCGAGAGATGGCTTACAGCCTGACACATTCATATCTATGTGTGTATGTGTGTGCTTAGTAGCAGTTGTCGGCACTTAAACCCATATCGTGACTCCGTTTAAAGCAGCCTTTCCAAGAAGCTGCAAAATGAAAGACACAAGGCCAACATGCATGTATACACTATATATATATAGTGTTATATATCCGGTTATCTATCTATATATGAGAGAGCATATTCCTCTTGTTGCGCACAGCCTTAAAACACTCCAAGCTTAAGCGCCGCACAAATATTTATTGTGTCATTGATTTTGCCCGCTAAGCCGCCAAGACTAAACGCTCAACTTTGTTTCTTTCGTTATCCTTTTCTGCCGTTTGCTTTTGCTTATTTACTCAACGCACAGGATATGTCTTTTTGTGTGTGTGTGTAACTGGCAACACAAATATTAAATTTCACACGTATAAATATATATATATAGATATATGTATGAAATAAAAGAGACACTTTTTTGTAGAGTATTCGCCAGAGACGGGGTTCAAGCTGACGCTGATTGAAATTGAAAATTAAATTTTGATATTTTCGTCTTTTTTTTTCTTCGAGGTCAAATTTTTATATGACATCTAAATAAAAGCTGAACCCACAGTTCACAGTTTAAGTGCTTTGAGAATAAAATGTGAGCTTAAATTTTGGTTGATTTTACTTACAATATGTTGAGAGCATTTATATTCAAGTGAAATCTAGTTTGAAGGATTAAGTAGCAACGAGCTATTTAGATTAAGTATATTATTTTTTAATGAGCACTCAACGTAATCTGTGAGTACCTTAAATATATCTAAAAATATATAATAACATTTATTAAATGATAGATTCATACTAAATCTGAACTTATCTTTTATTTCATTGCAGGTAAGTCCTGCCGTCAATTTTACGCTAAGTTTTATGGTTTGGTGAGTTAATCAAAAAGAAAAAAAAGGGAAATTATTAAAAATGAACTGCAAATGAAATGCAAATCCGAACACAAAAACATAGAGAGGGTGTAAGCACACACAAACACACATAAGTAGGTGTGTAACAAGTACAACTAATCCAGTTGATCGACCGCATAAATCAACCGCAAATAACTAACTACCACAACTATATAAATATATATATATATATATATATATATATATATATATATATAGTGTTCAATACTTTATATATAAAAATGCCCCTTGGCCTAATTTCGAACACACTGAAACGCACATACTACTTTGTATACGTGTGCAAAGTGACGCCATTTCAGCTAAATATGCATCAATAATTCATAATATTAAATGCATGCATATCAAAATTGCCTACAGGAGGTTGTTTCAAGATGAGAGATGGTGGCACTACAACGTGTTGTGCACTTTGATTGACTGGTTTGTGGTCCTGACAGGCTAATGCCACATCACTCATACGCCGCATCGCCTGTCACATAAAAAGCAGACACGTTGCACGCGATGAGCTGGCAACATCAACATAATAATAATAAATTAAAATATTAGCGCTTAATTAAAATTATCAATTGAACCCAAACCACGATAAGCTCAAAAATTGTCATTGAGCTGACAGCAGCAACAACAACATTCGCGTCCTTTTTTGTTGTTGTGTGTAGAGTGTGAGTTGGCATTAAATCAACAACACGCATACGCCTCATTGCCTCCGCTCCAGAGCGCACGTTTGCACGTTATCTGGGGCTTATTGTATATATATATATCTAACTAAAATCAACAAGCAATTTAAAACGCATCGATACACATGATAAAACACTGAATAGATAGCTCGATACATATATATTATAATGCATCAATTGGCGATGACTAATCAAATGGTAGAAATTGACTGCAAACCCGTTTATAAATAAACACAAAATGTTTTGTTAGTGTACAAAACCCAACAAAATTAAACAAATTATACGTTGCGTGCGATGGATATATGGGAATATCTTGTCGCTCTCAGCTCTCCGCCTGTTGTGTATACAAGCTCTCAACCATTCAGCTAGTTTTACTGCCGAAACATGAGAGATCAACGTGTGCAACAGACCAAATGAACGTTTACCCAAAAAGTCTGCTTTAATTTTGTGTCATTGCTCTATCTACACACACACACACACACACACACGCACACACATTCATAAATGAAGCAGGAAAAAGCGTGCAAATTTCAAAAGGCAACGCTGCTCAAACACACATATACACATAAATCAATCAAGCTGTGCAACTTTACAGTCGCACAAAAGACTAATCACAATCAGCTGAAACGAACTGAACTCATGTCGCACCATGTGTGGCGTGTGGCAGTGGCATGTGGCACTCGGCTCGGCAGTTGCAACGAGTCAATGACATCAATTTCCGTTGTCAATAATTCAACTTCAGAATGAAATTTAATCTACCTGCTATCAGGACGTCTCTCAGTGTGAATTGATGTCGTTTGTATGTGTGCGTGTTTTTGTTTTTTTTCACACTTTGGTTGTTTTTCTGAGTGACGATTGCAACTGCAGTTTTTCAATCAAGTAACCGAAAAGCCAAAAGAGTTCGTACGCATTCCATTACAAGTGTTTACCGTTATTAATCTGATTACAGTTAACGTGCGAAGAAGTCAAAAGAGTGTAAGAGAGACGCAAGAGTGCGAGAGAGTGAGTCGTAGTCAAACAACGCTTGCAGTCATTTTAAGGTTGCCTTGAAGCAGCGCACATTTCATTCGAAACTTTCCAAGGGCTCATAAATGTATGCAATAACATATCCCCAGCAGATGAATGCGATTTTCTCTCGCTCTCTCATGATCTTTATCTTTCCCTCTCTCTCTCTCTCTCTCTCTCTCTTTGTGTGTGTGTGTGTTTTTTGTGTATGTCATGAAAGTCTTGTGCCAATTGACAGCTTGACAAGTGAGCAACATGAGAATTCAGCTCGCAATGCAAGACTCCAACAAGTATATATGCAAAAAAAGGACAAAAATAT
>JAWNNV010001148.1:0-91640 GCA_035044485.1 Scaptomyza reducta | reverse complement strand
TTTGTCAAACCTTTTCGAACCTATAACTTTGTCAAAACTGAACCGATATTCAAAAGGAAAGGCGTTTTAGTCGTGGCTCAATCTCAATAATTAAACCGCATTCATAGTTGGAAATGTTTGTTTTTTCGAAATTCATGTTAAAACTTTCCGAACCCATCACTTTGTCAAAACTTTCTGAAACGTATAACTATGTCAAAACTTTCCGAACCTATAACTTTGTCAAAACTAAACCAATTTTCAAAAGGAAAGGCGTTTTAGTCGTGGTTCAAAATCAATAATTAAACCGCATTCAGAGATGTGTTTTTTTTTTCGAAATTCCTGTCAAAACTTTCCGAAATTATAACTTTTTTTAAAACTTTCCAAGCCTATAACTTTGTCAAAACTGTACCAATTTTCAAAAGGAAAGTCGTTTTAGTCGTGGCTCGATTTCAATAATTAAAGGGCATTCATAGTTCGAAATTGTTTTTTTTTTTCGAAATTTGTGTTAAAATTTTCCGAACCTGTAACTTTGTCGAAACTTTCCGAACCTATAACTATTTCGAAACTTTCCGAACCTATAACTTTGTCAAAACTGAACCGATTTTCAAAACGAAAGGCGTTTTAGTCGTGGCTCAATCTCAATAATTAAACCGCATTCATGGTTCGAAATGTTTTTTTTTTTTTCGAAATTCGTGTTAAAACTTTCCGAACCTGTAACTTTGTCGAAACTTTCCGAACCTATAAATATGTCAAAACTTTCCGAATATATAACTTTGTCAAAACTGACCCGATTTTCAAAAGGATAGGCGTTTTAATCGTGGCTCGTTCTCAATAATTAAACTGAATTCATAGTTGAAAATGTTTATTTTTTCGAAATTCATGTTAAAACTTTCCGAACCTATAACTTTGTTAAAATTTTCCGAAACTATAACTATGTCAAAACTATCCGAATATACAAATTTGTCAAACCTGAACCGATTTTCAAAAGAAAAAGCGTTTTAGTCGTGGCTCGATCTCAAAAATTAAACCGCATTCATAGTTAGAAATATTTCTTTTTTTCGAAAAAGTTCACTTTCCGAACCTATCATTTCGTCAAAACTTTCCGAACGTATAACTATGTCAAAACTTTCCGAACCTATAACTTTGTCAAAATTGAACCAATTTTCAAAAGGAAATGCGGTTTAGTCGTGGCTCGATTTCAATAATTAAACTGAATTCATAGTTGAAAATGTTTATTTTTTTCGAAATTCATGTTAAAACTTTCCGAACCTATAACTTTGTTAAAACTTTCCGAAACTATAACTATGTCAAAACTTTCCGAATATATAAATTTGTCAAAACTGAACCGATTTTCAAAAGGAAAAGCGTTTTAGTCGTGGCTCGCTCTCAATAATTTAACAGCATTCATAGTTCGAAATTGTTTTTTTTCGAAATTTGTGTTAAAACTTTCCGAACCTGTAACTTTGTCGAAACTTTCCGAACCTATATATATTAAAAGAAAAAACGTTTTAGTCGTGGCTCGATCTCAATAATTAAACTGAATTCATAGTTGAAAATGTTTATTTTTTTCGAAATTCATGTTAAAACTTTCCGAATCTATAACTTTGTTAAAATTTTCCGAAACTATAGCTATGTCAAAACTTTCCGAATATATAAATTGTCAAAACTGAACCGATTTTCAAAAGAAAAAGCGTTTTAGTCGTGGCTCGATCTCAATAATTAAACCGCATTCATAGTTGGAAAATTTTTTTTTTTCGAAATTCATGTTAAAACTTTCCGAACCTATAACTTTGTCAAAACTTTCCGAACATATAACTTTGTCAAAACTGAACCGATTTTCAAAAAGAAAGGCGTTTTAGTCGTGGCTCAATCTCAATAATTAAACCGCATTCATAGTTGGAAATGTTTGTTTTTTCGGAATTTATGTTAAAACTTTCCGAACATATCACTTTGTCAAAATTTTCCGAACGTATAACTATGTCAAAACTTTCCGAACCTATAACTTTGTCAAAACTGAACCGATTTTCAAAAGGAAAGGCGTTTTAGTCGCATTCATAGTTGGAAATGTTTTTTTTTTCGAAATTCATGTCAAAACTTTCCGAACCTATAACTTTGTCAATTTTTTCCGAACTTATTACTTTCTTTAAAACCTTCCGAGCCTATAACTTTGTCAAAACTGAACCGATTTTCAAAAGGAAATGCGTTTTAGTCGTGGCTCGTTCTCAATAATTATACTGCTTTCATAGTTGGAAATGTTTTTTTTTTCCGAAATTTATGACAAAACTTTCCGAACCTATAACTTTGTCAAAACTAAACCGATTTTCAAAAGGAAATGCCTTTTAGTCGTGGCTCAATCTCAATAATTAAACCGCATTCATAGTTGGAAAATTTTTTTTTTTCGAAATTCATGTTAAAACTTTCCGAACCTATAACTTTGTCAAAACTTTCCGAACGTATAACTTTGTCAAAATATCCGAACCTATAACTTTGTCAAGACTGAACCGATTTTCAAAAGGAAAGGCGTTTTAGTCGTGGCTCAATTTCAATAATTAAACCGCATTCATAGTTGGAAATGTGTTTTTTTTTCGAAATTCCTGTCAAAACTTTCCGAAATTATAACTTTTTTTAAAACTATCCAAACCTATAACTTTGTCAAAACTGAACCAATTTTTAGTCGTGGTTCGATTTTAATAATTAAAGCGCATTCATAGTTGGAAATGTTTTTTTTTTTCGAAATTCATGTTAAAACTTTCCGAACCTGTAACATTGTGGAAACTTTCCGAACCTATAACTTTGTCAAAACTTTCCGAACGTATAACTATGTCAAAACTTTCCGAACCTATAACTTTGTCAAAACTGAACCGATTTTCAAAAGGAAAGGCGTTTTAGTCGTGGCTCAATCTCAATAATTAAACCGCATTCATAGTTGGAAATGTGTTTTTTTTTCGAAATTCCTGTCAAAACTTTCCGAAATTATAACTTTTTTTAAAACTTTCCAAACCTATAACTTTGTCAAAACTGAACCAATTTTCAAAAGGAAAGGCGTTTTAGTCGTGGCTCGATTTCAATAATTAAAGCGCATTCATAGTTGGAAATGTTTTTTTTTTCGAAATTCATGTTAAAACTTTCCGAACCTGTAACATTGTCGAAACTTTCCGAACCTATAAATATGTCAAAACTTTCCGAATATATAACTTTGTCAAAACTGAACCAATTTTCAAAAGGAAATGCGGTTTAGTCGTGGCTCAATCTCAATAATTAAACCGCATTCATAGTTGGAAATGTTTGTTTTTTCGAAATTCATGTTAAAACTTTCCGAACCTATAACTTTGTTAAAACTTTCCGAAACTATAACTATGTCAAAACTTTCCGAATATATAAATTTGTCAAAACTGAACCGACTTTCAAAAGGAAAAGCGTTTTAGTCGTGGCTCGCTCTCAATAATTTAACAGCATTCATAGTTCGAAATTGTTTTTTTTTTTTTCGAAATTTGTGTTAAAACTTTCCGAACCTGTAACTTTGTCGAAACTTTCCGAACCTATAAATATGTCAACACTTTCCGAATATATAACTTTGTCAAAACTGAACCGATTTTCAAAAGGAAAGGCGTTTTAGTCGTGGCTCGATCTCAATAATTAAACTGAATTCATAGTTGAACATGTTTATTTTTTTCGAAATTCATGTTAAAACTTTCCGAACCTATAACTTTGTTAAAATTTTCCGAAACTATAACTATGTCAAAACTTTCCGAATATATAAATTTCTCAAAACTGAACCGATTTTCAAAAGAAAAAGCGTTTTAGTCGTGGCTTGATCTCAAAAATTAAACCGCATTCATAGTTAGAATTTTTTTTTTTTTCGAAATTCCTTTTAAAACTTTCCGAACCTGTAACTTTGTCAAAACTTTCCGAACCTATAACTATTTCAAACCTTTCCGAACCTTTAACTTTGTTAAAACTGAACCGATTTTCAAAAGGAAAGGCGTTTTAGTCGTGGCTCAATCTCAATAATTAAACCGCATTCATAGTTGGAAATGTTTGTTTTTTCGAAATTCATGTTAAAACTTTCCGAACATATCACTTTGTCAAAACTTTCCGAACGTATAACTATGTCAAAACTTTCCGAACCTATAACTTTGTCAAAACTGAACCGATTTTCAAAAGGAAAGGCGTTTTAGTCGCATTCATAGTTGGAAATGTTTATTTTTTCGAAATTCATGTTAAAACTTTCCGAACCTGAAACTTTGTCAAAACTGAACCGATATTCAAAGTGAAAGGCGTTTTAGTTGTGCCTCGATCTCATTAATTAAACCGAATTCATAGTTGGAAAAATTTTTTTTTTCGAAATTCATGTTAAAACTTTCCGAATCTATAACTTTGTCAAAACTTTCCGAACATATAACTTTGTCAAAACTGACCCGATTTTCAAAAGAACAGGCGTTTTAGTCGTGGCTCGATCTCAATAATTAAAGTGAATTCATAGTTGAAAATGTTTATTTTTTTCGAAATTCATGTTAAAACTTTCCGAACCTATAACTTTGTTAAAATTTTCCGAAACTATAACTATGTCTAAACTTTTCGAATGTATAAATTTGTTAAAACTGAACCGATTTTCAAAAGGAAAGGCGTTTTAGTCGTGGCTCAATCTCAATAATTAAACCGCATTCATAGTTGGAAATGTTTTTTATTTTCGAAATTCATGTTAAAACTTTCCGAACGTATAACTTTGTCAAAACTTTCCGAACATATAACTTTGTCAAAACTGAACCGATTTTCAAAAGGAAATGCGTTTTAGTCGTGGCTTGATTTGAATAATTAAAGCGCATTCATAGTTGGAAATGTTTTTTTTTTCGAAATTCATGTTAAAACTTTCCGAACGTATAACTTTGTCAAAACTTTCCGAACATATAACTTTGTCAAAACTGAACCGATTTTCAAAAGGAAAGGCCTTTTAGTCCTGGCTCAATTTCAATAATTAAACCTCATTCATAGTTGGAAATGTGTTTTTTTTTCGAAATTCCTGTCAAAACTTTCCGAAATTATAACTTTTTTTAAAACTTTCCAAACCTATAACTTTGTCAAAACTGAACCAATTTTCAAAAGGAAAGGCGTTTTAGTCGTGGCTCGATTTCAATAATTAAAGCGCATTCATAGTTGGAAATGTTTTTTTTTCCGAATCTATAACTTTCTTAAAATTTTCCGAAACTATAATTATGTCAAAACTTTCCGAATATATAAATTTGTCAAAACTGAACCGATTTTCAAAAGAAAAAGCGTTTTAGTCGTAGCTCGATCTCAAAAATTAAACCGAATTCATAGTTGGAAAATTTTTTTTTTCCAAATTCATGTTAAAATATTCCGAACCTATAACTTTGTTAAAACTTTCCGAAACTATAACTATGTCAAAACTTTCCGAATATATAAATTTGTCAAAACTGAACCGATTTTCAAAAGGAAAAGCGTTTTAGTCGTGGCTCGCTCTCAATAATTTAACAGCATTCAGAGTTCGAAATTGTTTTTTTTTTTTTTTTCGAAATTTGTGTTAAAACTTTCCGAACCTGTAACTTTGTCGAAACTTTCCGAACCTATAAATATGTCAAAACTTTCCGAATATATAACTTTGTCAAAACTGAACCGATTTTCAAAAGGAAAGGCGTTTTAGTCGTGGCTCAATCTCAATAATTAAACCGCATTCATAGTTGGAAATGTTTTTTATTTTCGAAATTCATGTTAAAACTTTCCGAACCTATAACTTTGTCAAAACTTTCCGAACATTAATCTTTGTCAAAACTGAACCGATTTTCAAAAGGAAAGGCGTTTTAGTCGTGGCTCAATCTCAATAATTAAACCGCATTCATAGTTGGAAATGTTTTTTATTTTCGAAATTCATTGTTAAAACTTTCCGAACCTATAACTTTGTCAAAACTTTCCGAACATATATCTTTGTCAAAACTGAACCGATTTTCAAAAGGAAAGGCGTTTAAGTCGTGGCTTGATTTCAATAATTAAAGCGCATTCATAGTTGGAAATGTTTGTTTTTGCGAAATTCATGTTAAAACTTTCCGAACCTATCACTTTGTCAAAACTTTCCGAACGTATAACTTTGTCAAAATATCCGAACCTATAACTTTGTCAAAACTTTCCGAACCTATAACTTTGTCAAAACTGAACCGATTTTCAAAAGGAAAGGCGTTTTAGTCGTGGCTTAATTTCAATAATTAAACCGCATTCATAGTTGGAAATGTGTTTTTTTTTCGAAATTCCTGTCAAAACTTTCCGAAATTATAACTTTTTTTAAAACTATCCAAACCTATAACTTTGTCAAAACTGAACCAATTTTTAGTCGTGGCTCGATTTCAATAATTAAAGCGCATTCATAGTTGAAAATGTTTTTTTTTTCGAAATTCATGTTAAAACTTTCCGAACCTGTAACTTTGTCGAAACTTTCCGAACCTATAACTTTGTCAAAACTTTCCGAACGTATAACTATGTCAAAACTTTCCGAACCTATAAATATGTCAAAACTTTCCGAATATATAACTTTGTCAAAACTGACCCGATTTTCAAAAGGACAGGCGTTTTAGTCGTGGCTCGATCTCAATAATTAAACTGAATTCATAGTTGAAAATGTTTTTTTTTTTCCGAATCTATAACTTTGTTAAAATTTTCCGAAACTATAACTATGTCAAAACTTTCCGAATATATAAATTTGTCAAAACTGAACCGATTTTCAAAGGAAAAGCGTTTTAGTCGTGGCTCGCTCTCAATAATTTAACAGCATTCAGAGTTCGAAATTGTTTTTTTTTTTTTTTCGAAATTTGTGTTAAAACTTTCCGAACCTGTAACTTTGTCGAAACTTTCCGAACCTATAAATATGTCAAAACTTTCCGAATATATAACTTTGTCAAAACTGAACCGATTTTCAAAAGGAAAGGCGTTTTAGTCGTGGCTCAATCTCAATAATTAAACCGCATTCATAGTTGGAAATGTTTTTTATTTTCGAAATTCATGTTAAAACTTTCCGAACCTATAACTTTGTCAAAACTTTCCGAACATATATCTTTGTCAAAACTGAACCGATTTTCAAAAGGAAAGGCGTTTTAGTCGTGGCTCAATCTCAATAATTAAACCGCATTCATAGTTGGAAATATTTTTTATTTTCGAAATTCATGTTAAAACTTTCCGAACCTATAACTTTGTCAAAATTTTCCGAATATATAACTTTGTCAAAACTGAACCGATTTTCAAAAGGAAAGGCGTTTAAGTCGTGGCTTGATTTCAATAATTAAAGCGCATTCATAGTTGGAAATGTTTGTTTTTGCGAAATTCATGTTAAAACTTTCCGAACCTATCACTTTGTCAAAACTTTCCGAACGTATAACTTTGTCAAAATATCCGAACCTATAACTTTGTCAAAACTTTCCGAACCTATAACTTTGTCAAAACTGAACCGATTTTCAAAAGGAAAGGCGTTTTAGTCGTGGCTTAATTTCAATAATTAAACCGCATTCATAGTTGGAAATGTGTTTTTTTTTCGAAATTCCTGTCAAAACTTTCCGAAATTATAACTTTTTTTAAAACTATCCAAACCTATAACTTTGTCAAAACTGAACCAATTTTTAGTCGTGGCTCGATTTCAATAATTAAAGCGCATTCATAGTTGGAAATGTTTTTTTTTTTCGAAATTCATGTTAAAACTTTCCGAACCTGTAACTTTGTCGAAACTTTCCGAACCTATAACTTTGTCAAAACTTTCCGAACGTATAACTATGTCAAAACTTTCCGAACCTATAACTTTGTCAAAACTGAACCGATTTTCAAAAGGAAAAGCGTTTTAGTCGTGGCTCAATCTCAATAATTAAAGCGCATTCATAGTTGGAAATGTTTTTTTTTTTCGAAATTCATGTTAAAACTTTCCGAACCTGTAACATTGTCGAAACTTTCCGAGCCTATAAATATGTCAAAACTTTCCGAATATATAACTTTGTCAAAACTAAACAAATTTTCAAAAGGAATTGCGGTTTAGTCGTGGCTCGATTTCAATAATTAAACTGTATTCATAGTTGAAAATGTTTATTTTTTTCGAAATTCATGTTAAAACTTTCCGAACCTATAACTTTGTTAAAACTTTCCGAAACTATAACTATGTCAAAACTTTCCGAATATATAAATTTGTCAAAACTGAACCGACTTTTAAAAGGAAAAGCGTTTTAGTCGTGGCTCGCTCTCAATAATTTAACAGCATTCATAGTTCGAAATTGTTTTTTTTTTTCGAAATTTGTGTTAAAACTTTCCGAACCTGTAACTTTGTCGAAACTTTCCGAACCTATAAATATGTCAAAACTTTCTGAATATATAACTTTGTCAAAACTGAACCGATTTTCAAAAGGAAAGGCGTTTTAGTCGTGGCTCGATCTCAATAATTAAACTGAATTCATAGTTGAACATGTTTATTTTTTTCGAAATTCATGTTAAAACTTTCCGAACCTATAACTTTGTTAAAATTTTCCGAAACTATAACTATGTCAAAACTTGCCGAATATATAAATTTGTCAAAACTGAACCGATTTTCAAAAGAAAAAGCGTTTTAGTCGTGGCTTGATCTCAAAAATTAAACCGCATTCATAGTTGGAAATTTTTTTTTTTCGAAATTCATGTTAAAACTTTCCGAACCTGTAACTTTGTTAAAACTTTCCGAACGTATAACTATGTCAAAACTTTCCGAACCTATAACTTTGTCAAAACTGAACCGATTTCAAAAGGAAAGGCGTTTTAGTCGCATTCATAGTTCGAAATGTTTTTTTTTTTCGAAATTCATGTTAAAACTTTCCGAACCTGAAACTTTGTCAAAACTTTCCGAACCTATAGCTATTTCAAACCTTTCCGAACCTATAACTTTGTCAATACTAAACCGATATTCAAAGTGAAATGCGTTTTAGTTGTGCCTCGATCTCAATAATTAAACCGAATTCATAGTTGGAAAATTTTTTATTTTCGAAATTCATGTTAAAACTTTCCGAATCTATAACTTTGTCAAAACTTTCCGAACATATTACTTTGTCAAAACTGACCCGATTTTCAAAAGGACAGGCGTTTTAGTCGTGGCTCGATCTCAATAATTAAACTGAATTCATAGTTGAAAATGTTTATTTTTTTCGAAATTCATGTTAAAACTTTCCGAACGTATAACTTTGTCAAAACTTTCCGAACCTATAACTTTTGTCAAAACTGAACCGATTTTCAAAAGGAAAGGCGTTTTAGTCGTGGCTGAATTTCAATAATTAAACCGCATTCATAGTTGGAAATGTGTTTTTTTTTTCGAAATTTGTGTCAAAACTTTCCGAAATTATAACTTTTTTTAAAACTTTCCAAACCTATAACTATGTCAAAACTCTACCAATTTTCAAAAGGAAAGGCGTTTTAGTCGTGGCTCGATTTCAATAATTAAAGCGCATTCATAGTTAGTTTTTTTTCGAAATTCATGTTAAAACTTTCCGAACCTATAACTTTGTTAAAATTTTCCGAAACTGTAACTATGTCAAAACTTTCCGAATATATAAATTTGTCAAAACTGAACCGATTTCAAAAGAAAAAGCGTTTTAGTCGTGGCTCGATCTCAAAAATTAAACCGCATTCATAGTTAGAAATATTTTTTTTTTCGAAATTCATGTTAAAACTTTCCGAACCTGTAACTTTGTCGAAACTTTCCGAACCTATAAATATGTCAAAACTTTCCGATTATATAACTTTGTCAAAACTGACCCGATTTTCAAAAGGACAGGCGTTTTAGTCGTGGCTCGATCTCAATAATCATACTGAATTCATAGTTGAAAATGTTTATTTTTTTCGAAAATTCATGTTAAAACTTTCCGAACCTTTAACTTTGTTAAAATTTCCCGAAACTATAACTATGTCAAAACTTTCCGAATATATAAATTTGTCAAAACTGAACCGATTTTCAAAAGAAAAAGCGTTTTAGTCGTGGCTCGATCTCAAAAATTAAACCGCATTCATAGTTAGAAATATTTTTTTTTTCGAAATTCATGTTAAAACTTTCCGAACCTGTAACTTTGTCGAAACTTTCCGAACCTATAAATATGTCAAAACTTTCCGAATATATAACTTTGTCAAAACGGAACCGATTTTCAAAAGGAAATGCGTTTTAGTCGTGGCTCGATCTCAATAATTAAACTGAATTCATAGTTGAAAATGTTTATTATTTTCGAAATTCATGTTAAAACTATAACTTTGTTAAAACTTTCCGAAACTATAACTATGTCAAAACTTTCCGAATATATACATTTGTCAAAACTAAACCGATTTTCAAAAGGAAAGGCGTTTTAGTCGTGGCTCGCTCTCAATAATTAAACAGCATTCATAGTTCGAAATTGTTTTTTTTTTTCGAAATTCGAGATAAAACTTTCCGAACCTGTAACTTTGTCAAAACTTTCCGAACCTATAACTATTTCAAAACTTTCCGAACCTATAACTTTGTCAAACCTTTCCGAACCTATAACTATGTCAAAACTGAACCGATTTTCAAAAGGAAAGGCGTTTTAGTCGTGGCTCAATCTCAATAAGTAAACCGCATTCATAGTTGGAAATGTGTTTTTTTTTTTCGAAATTCCTGTCAAAACTTTCCGAAATTATCACTTTTTTTAAAACTTTCCAAACCTATAACTTTGTCAAAACTGAACCGATTTTCAAAAGGAAGGGCGTTTTAGTCGTGGCACGATCTCAATAATTCAACCGCATTCATAGTAAGAAATGTTTTTTTTTCGAAATTCCTGTCAAAACTTTCCGAACCTGTAACTTTGTCAAAACTTTCCGAACCTATAACTATTTAAAAACTTTCCGAACCTATAACTTTGTCAAACCTTTCCGAACCTATAACTTTGTCAAAACTGAACCGATATTCAAAAGGAAAGGCGTTTTAGTCATGGCTCGCTCTCATTAATTAAACCGCATTCATAGTTCGAAATTGTTTTTTTTTTCGAAATTCGTGTTAAAACTTTCCGAACCTGTAACTTTGTCAAAACTTTCCGAACCTATAACTATGTCAAAAGGAAGTCGTGGCTCGATCTCAATAATTCAACCGCATTCATAGTAGGAAATGTTTTTTTTTTCGAAATTCCTGTCAAAACTTTCCGAACCTGTAACTTTGTCAAAACTTTCCGAACCTATAACTATTTAAAAACTTTTCGAACCAATAACTTTGGCAAAACTGAACCGATTTTCAAAAGGAAAGGCGTTTTAGTCGTGGCTCGTTCTCAATAATTATACTGCTTTCATAGTTGGAAATGTTTTTTTTTTTTGCGAAATTCATGTTAAAACTTTACGAACCTATAACTTTGTCAAAACTTTCCGAACCTATAACTTTGTCAAAACTGAACCGGTTTTCAAAAGGAAGTCGTGGCTCAATCTCAATAATTAAACCGCATTCATGGTTCGAAATGTTTTTTTTTCTTTCGAAATTCATGTTATAACTTTCCGATCCTATAACTTTGTCAAATCTTTCTGAACCCATAACTATGTCAAAACTTTTCGAACATATTCCTGTCAAAACTTTCCGAAATTATAACTTTTTTTAAAACTTTCCAAACCTATAACTTTGTCAAAACTGAACCGATTTTCAAAAGGAAGGGCGTTTTAGTCGTGGCACGATTTCAATAATTAAACCGCATTCATAGTTGGAAATGTTTGTTTTTTCGAAATTCATGTTATAACTTTCCGAACCTATCACTTTGTCAAAACTTTCCGAACGAATAACTATGTCAAAACTTTCCGAACCTATAACTTTGTCAAAACTGAACCGATTTTCAAAAGGAAAGGCGTTTTAGTCGTGGCTCAATCTCAATAATTAAACCGCATTCATAGTTCGAAATTAATTTTTTTTCGAAATTCGTGTTAAAACTTTCCAAACCTATCACTTTGTCAAAACTTTCCGAACGAATAAAGATGTCAAAACTTTCCGAACCTATACGTTTGTCAAAACTGAACCGATTTTCAAAAGGAAGGGCGTTTTAGTCGTGGCACGATTTCAATAATTAAACCGCATTCATAGTTGAAATTGTTTTTTTTTTTTTAAATTAATGTTATAACTTTCCGAGCCTATAACTTTGTCAAAACTTTCCGAATCTATAACTATGTCAAAACTTTCCGAACCTATAACTTTGTAAAAACTCAACCGATTTTCAAAAGGAAAGGCGTTTTAGTCGTGGCTCAATCTCAATAATTAAACCGCATTCACAGTTGGAAATGTTTGTTTTTTCGAAATTCATGTTAAAACTTTCCGAACCTATCACTTTGTCAAAACTGTACCGATTGTCAAAAGGAAAGGCGTTTTAGCCGTGGCTCGATCTCAATAATTCAACCGAATTCGTAGTTGGAAATGTTTTTTTTTTCGAAATTCATGTTAAAACTTTCCGAAACTATAACTTTGTTAAAACTTTCCGAACCTATAACTTTGTCAAAACTGAACCGGTTTTCAAAAGGAAGTCGTGGCTCGATCTCAATAATTCAACCGCATTCATAGTAGGAAATGTTTTTTTTTTCGAAATTCCTGTCAAAACTTTCCGAACCTGTTACTTTGTCAAAACTTTCCGAACCTATAACTATTTAAAAACTTTCCGAACCTATAACTTTGTCAAACCTTTCCGAACCTATAACTTTGTCAAAACTAACCGATATTCAAAAGGAAAGGCGTTTTAGTCATGGCTCGCTCTCAATAATTAAACCGCATTCATAGTTGGAAATGTGTTTTTTTTTCGAAATTCCTGTCAAAACTTTCCGAAATTATAACTTTTTTTAAAACTATCCAAACCTATAACTTTGTCAAAACTGAACCAATTTTTAGTCGTGGCTCGATTTCAATAATTAAACCGCATTCATAATTGAAATGTTTTTTTTTTCGATATTCATATTAAAACTTTCCGAACCTATAACTTTGTCAAAATTTTCCGAACCTATAGCTTTGTCAAAACTTTCCGAATATATAACTTTGTCAAAACTGAACCGATTTTCAAAAGGAAAGGCGTTTTAGTCGTGGCTCAATCTCAATAATTAAACCGCATTCATAGTTGGAAATGTTTGATTTTTCGAAATTCATGTTAAAACTTTCCGAACCTATCACTTTGTCAAAAGTTTCCGAACGTATAACTATGTCAAAACTTTCCGAACCTATAACTTTGTCAAAACTGAACCGATTTTCAAAAGGATTGGCGTTTTAGTCGTGGCTCAATCTCAATAATTAAACCGCATTCATAGTTGGAAATGTGTTTTTTTTTTCGAAATTCCTGTCAAAACTTTCCGAAATTATAACTTTTTTTAAAACTATCCAAACCTATAACTTTGTCAAAACTGAACCAATTTTTAGTCGTGGCTCGATTTCAATAATTAAAGCGCATTCATAGTTGGAAATGTTTTTTTTTTTTCGAAATTCATGTAAAACTTTCCGAACCTGTAACTTTGTCGAAACTTTCCGAACCTATAAATATGTCAAAACTTTCCGAATATATAACTTTGTCAAAACGGAACCGATTTTCAAAAGGAAAAACGTTTTAGTTGTGGCTCGATCACAATAATTAAACCGCTATTATAGTTCCAAATTGTTTTTGCTTGTTTTTCGAAATTCGTGTTCAATCTTTCCGAACCTGTAACTTTGTCACAACTTTCCGAACCTATAACTATTTCAAAACTTTCCGAACCTATAACTTTGTCAAAACTGAATCGATATTCAAAAGGAAAAGCGTTTTAGTCGTGGCTCGATCTCAATAATTAAACCGAATTCGTAGTTGGAAATGTTTTTTTTTTCGAAATTCATGTTAAAACTTTCCGAAACTATAACTTTGTTAAAACTTTCCGAACCTATAACTATGTCAAAACTTTCCGAACCTATAACTTTGTCAAAACTGAACCGGTTTTCAAAAGGAAGTCTTGGCTCGATGTCAATAATTCAACCGCATTCATAGTAGGAAATGTTTTTTTTTTCGAAATTCCTGTTCAAAACTTTCCGAACCTGTAACTTTGTCAAAACTTTCCGAACCTATAGCTTTGTCAAAACTTTCCGAATATATAACTTTGTCAAAACTGAACCGATTTTCAAAAGGAAAGGCGTTTTAGTCGTGGCTC
Organism: Scaptomyza reducta; assembly: GCA_035044485.1. Taxonomy (NCBI): domain Eukaryota; kingdom Metazoa; phylum Arthropoda; class Insecta; order Diptera; family Drosophilidae; genus Scaptomyza; species Scaptomyza reducta. The sequence goes on along the minus strand of JAWNNV010001148.1, from coordinate 77,531 downwards.
GATCTCAATAATTAAACCGCATTCATAGTTGGAAATGTTTGTTTTTTCGAAATTCACGTTAAAACTTTCCGAACCTATCACTTTGTCAAAACTTTCCGAACGTATAACTATGTCAAAACTTTCCGAACCTATAACTTTGTCAAAACTGAACCGATTTTCAAAAGGAAAGGCGTTTTAGTCGTGGATCAATCTCAATAACTAAACCGCATTCATAGTTGGAAATGTGTTTTTTTTTCGAAATTCCTGTCAAAACTTTCCGAAATTATAACTTTTTTTAAAACTTTCCAAACCTATAACTTTGTCAAAACTGAACCAATTTTAAAAGGTTTTAGTCGTGGCTCGATTTCAATAATTAAAGCGCATTCATAGTTGGAAATGTTTTTTTTTTTCGAAATTCATGTAAAACTTTCCGAACCTATAACTTTGTCGAAACTTTCCGAACCTATAAATATGTCAAAACTTTCCGAATCTATAACTTTGGCAAAACTGAACCGATTTTCAAAAGGAAAGGCGTTTTAGTCGTGGCTCTTTCTCAATAATTATACTGCATTCATAGTTGGAAATGTTTTTTTTTTCGAAATTCATGTTAAAACTTTACGAACCTATAACTTTGTCAAAACTTTCCGAACATATAACTTGTCAAAACTGAACCGATTTTCAAAAGGAAAGGCGTTTTAGTCGTGGCTCAATCTCAATAATTAAACCGCATTCATAGTTCGAAATTAATTTTTTTTCGAAATTCGTGTTAAAACTTTCCGAACCTATAACTATTTCGAAACTTTCCGAACCTATAACTTTGTCAAAACTGAACCGATTTTCAAAACGGAAAGGCGTTTTAGTCGTGGCTCGATCTCAATAATTAAACCGCATTCATAGTTGGAAATGTTTTTTTTTTTCGAAATTCATGTTAAAACTTTCCGAGCCTATAACTTTGTCAAAACTTTCCGAACCTATAACTATGTCAAAACTTTCCGAACCTATAACCTTTTCAAAACTGAACCGATTTTCAAAAGGAAGTCGTGGCTCGATCTCAATAATTCAACCGCATTCATAGTAGGAAATGTTTTTTTTTTCGAAATTCCTGTCAAAACTTTCCGCACCTGTAACTTTGTCAAAACTTTCCGAACCTATAACTATTTCAAAACTTTCCGAACCTATAACTTTGTCAAACCTTTCCGAACCTTCAACTTTGTCAAAACTGAACCGATATTCAAAAGGAAAGGCGTTTTAGTCATGGCTCGCTCTCAATAATTAAACCGCATTCATAGTTCGAAATTGTTTTTTTTTTCGAAATTCGTGTTAAAACTTTCCGAACCTGTAACTTTGTCAAAACTTTCCGAACCTATAACTATGTGAAAACTTTTCGAACCTATAACTTTGGCAAAACTGAACCGATTTTCAAAAGGAAAGGCGTTTTAGTCGTGGCTCTTTCTCAATAATTATACTGCTTTCATAGTTGGAAATGTTTTTTTTTCGAATATTCATGTTAAAACTTTACGAACCTATAACTTTGTCAAAACTTTCCGAACATATAACTTGTCAAAACTGAACCGATTTTCAAAAGGAAAGGCGTTTTAGTCGTGGCTCAATCTCAATAATTAAACCGCATTCATAGTTCGAAATTAATTTTTTTTCGAAATTCATGTTAAAACTTTTCGAACCTATAACTATTTCAAACTTTCCGAACCTATAACTTGTCAAAACTTTCCGAACCTATAACTTTGTCAAAACTGAACCGATTTTCAAAACGAAAGGCGTTTTAGTCGTGGCTCAATCTCAATAAATAAACCGCATTCATGGTTCGAAATGTTTTTTTTTTTTCGAAATTCATGTTATAACTTTCCGACAACTTTTCAAAACTTTCTGAATTTATAACTATTCAAATGTCCGAACCTATAACTTTGTCAAAACTGAACCGATTTTCAAAAGGAAAAACGTTTTAGTCGTGGCTCGATTTCAATAATTAAACCGCATTCATAATTGAAATGTTTTTTTTTTTCGAAATTCATATTAAAACTTTCCGAACCTATAACTTTGTCAAAACTTTCCGAACCTATAACTATGTCAAAACTTTCCGAACATATAACTTTGTCAAAACTGAACCGATTTTCAAAAGGAAAGGCGTTTTAGTTGTGGCTCGATCTCAATAATTAAACCGCATTCATAGTTGGAAATTAATTTTTTTTTTCGAAATTCATGTTAAAACTTTCCGAACCTATAACTTTGTCAAAACTTTCCGAACCTATAACTATTTCGAAACTTTCCGAACATATAACTTTGTCAAAACTGAACCAATTTTCAAAAGGAAAGGCGTTTTAGTCGTGGCTCCATCTCAATAATTAAACCGAATTCGTAGTTGGAAATGTTTTTTTTTTTTCGAAATTCATGTTAAAACTTTCCGAACCTATAACTTTGTCAAAACTTTCCGAACCTATAACTATGTCAAAACTTTCCGAACCTATAACTTTGTCAAAACTGAACCGATTTTCAAAAGGAAAAGAGTTTTAGTCGTGGCTCGATTTCAATAATTAAACCGCATTCATAGTTCGAAATTAATTTTTTTTCGAAATTCGTGTTAAAACTTTCCGAACCTGTAACTATGTCAAAACATTCCGAACATATAACTTTGTCAACACTGCACCGATTTTCAAAACGAAAGGCGTTTAAGTCGTGGCTCAATCTCAATAATTAAACCGCATTCATACTTCGAAATGTTTTTTTTTTTTCGAAATTCATGTTATAACTTTCCGAGCCTATAACTTTGTGAAAACTTTCCGAACCTATAACTATGTCAAAACTTTCCGAACCTATAACTTTTTCAAAACTGAACCGATTTTCAAAAGGAAAGGCGTTTTAGTCGTGGCTCCATCTCAATAATTAAACCGAATTCGTAGTTGGAAATGTTTTTTTTTTCGAAATTCATGTTAAAACTGTCCGAACCTATAACTTTGTCAAAACTTTCCGAACCTATAACTATTTCAAAACTTTCCGAACCTATAACTTTGTCAAACCTTTCCGAACCTATAACTTTGTCAAAACTGAACCGATATTCAAAAGGAAAGGCGTTTTAGTCATTGCTCGCTCTCAATAATAAAACCGCATTCATAGTTCGAAATTGTTTTTTTTTTTCGAAATTCGTGTTAAAACTTTCCGAACCTGTAACTTTGTCAAAACTTTCCGAACCTATAACTATGTGAAAACTTTTCGAACCTATAACTTTGGCAAAACTGAACCGATTTTCAAAAGGAAAGGCGTTTTAGTCGTGGCTCTTTCTCAATAATTATACTGCTTTCATAGTTGGAAATGTTTTTTTTTTTCAAAATTCATGTTAAAACTTTACGAACCTATAACTTTGTCAAAACTGAACCGATATTCAAAAGGAAAGGCGTTTTAGTCATTGCTCGCTCTCAATAATTAAACCGCATTCATAGTTCGAAATGTTTTTTTTTTTTCGAAATTCATGTTATAACTTTCCGAGCCTATAACTATGTCAAAAATTTCCGAACCTATAACCTTGTCAAAACTGAACCGGTTTTCAAAAGGAAGTCGTGGCTCGATCTCAATAATTCAACCGCATTCATAGTAGGAAATGTTTTTTTTTTCGAAATTCCTGTTAAAACTTTCCGAACTTATAACTTTTTTTAAAACTTTCCGAACAAATAACTTTTTCAAAACTGAACCGATATTTAAAAGGAAAGGCGTTTTAGTCATTGCTCGCTCTCAATAATAAAACCGCATTCATAGTTCGAAATTGTTTTTTTTTTTCGAAATTCGTGTTAAAACTTTCCGAACCTGTAACTTTGTCAAAACTTTCCGAACCTATAACTATGTGAAAACTTTTCGAACCTATAACTTTGGCAAAACTGAACCGATTTTCAAAAGGAAAGGCGTTTTAGTCGTGGCTCTTTCTCAATAATTATACTGCTTTCATAGTTGGAAATGTTTTTTTTTTCAAAATTCATGTTAAAACTTTACGAACCTATAACTTTGTCAAAACTGAACCGATATTCAAAGGAAAGGCGTTTTAGTCATTGCTCGCTCTCAATAATTAAACCGCATTCATAGTTCGAAATGTTTTTTTTTCGAAATTCATGTTATAACTTTCCGAGCCATAACTATGTCAAAAATTTCCGAACCTATAACCTTGTCAAAACTGAACCGGTTTTCAAAAGGAAGTCGTGGCTCGATCTCAATAATTCAACCGCATTCATAGTAGGAAATGTTTTTTTTTTCGAAATTCCTGTTAAAACTTTCCGAACCTGTAACTTTGTCAAAACTTTCCGAACCTATAACTATTTCAAAACTTTCCGAACCTATAACTTTGTCAAACCTTTCCGAACCTATAACTTTGTCAAAACTGAACCGATATTCAAAAGGAAAGGCGTTTTAGTCATGGCTCGCTCTCAATAATTAAACCGCATTCATAGTTCGAAATTGTTTTTTTTTCGAAATTCGTGTTAAAACTTTCCGAACCTGTAACTTTGTCAAAACTTTCCGAACCTATAACTATGTGAAAACTTTTCGAACCTATAACTTTGGCAAAACTGAACAGATTTTCAAAAGGAAAGGCGTTTTAGTCGTGGCTCTTTATCAATAATTATACTGCTTTCATAGTTGGAAATGTTTTTTTTTTCGAAATTCATGTTAAAACTTTACGAACCTATAACTTTGTCAAAACTTTCCGAACATATAAGTTGTCAAAACTGAACCGATTTTCAAAAGGAAAGGCGTTTTAGTCGTTGCTCAATCTCAATAATTAAACCGCATTCATAGTTCGAAATTAATTTTTTTTCGCAATTCGTGTTAAAACTTTCCGAACCTATAACTATTTCGAAACTTTCCGAACCTATAACTTTGTCAAAACTGAACCGATTTTCAAAACGAAAGGCGTTTTAGTCGTGGCTCAATCTCAATAAATAAACCGCATTCATGGTTCGAAATGTTTTTTTTTCTTTCGAAATTCCTGTTATAACTTTCCGAGCCTATAACTTTGTCAAAACTTTCTGAACCTATAACTATGTCAAAACTTTTCGAACATATAACTTTGTCAAAACTGAACCGATTTTCAAAAGGAAAGGCGTTTTAGTCGTGGCTTGATCTCTATAATTAAACCGCATTCATAGTTCGAAATTAATTTTTTTCGAAATTCGTGTTATAACTTTCCGAGCCTATAACTTTGTCAAAACTTTCTGAACCTATAACTATGTCAAAACTTTCCGAACCTATAACTTTGTCAAAACTGAACCGATTTTCAAAAGGAAAAACGTTTTAGTCGTGGCTCGATTTCAATAATTAAACCGCATTCATAATTGAAATGTTTTTTTTTTCGAAATTCATATTAAAACTTTCCGAACCTATAACTTTGTCAAAACTTTCCGAACCTATAACTATGTCAAAACTTTCCGAACCTATAACTTTGTCAAAACTGAACCGATTTTCAAAAGGAAAGGCGTTTAAGTTGTGGCTCGATCTCAATAATTAAACCGCATTCATAGTACGAAATGTTTTTTTTTTCGAAATTCCTGTCAAAACTTTCCGAACTTATAACTTTTTTTAAAACTTTCCGAACCTATAACTTTGTCAAAACTGAACCGATTTTCAAAAGGAAAAACGTTTTAGTCGTGGCTCGATTTCAATAATTAAACCGCATTCATAATTGAAATGTTTTTTTTTTCGAAATTCATATTAAAACTTTCCGAACCTATAACTTTGTCAAAACTTTCCGAACCTATAACTATGTCAAAACTTTCCGAACCTATAACTTTGTCAAAACTGAACCGATTTTCAAAAGGAAAGGCGTTTAAGTTGTGGCTCGATCTCAATAATTAAACCGCATTCATAGTAGGAAATGTTTTTTTTTTGAAATTCCTGTCAATACTTTCCGAACTTATAACTTTTTTTAAAACTTTCCGAACATATAACTTTTTCAAAACTGAACCGATTTTCAAAGGTAAGGCGTTTAAGTCGTGGCTCGATTTCAATAATTAAACCGCATTCATAATTGAAATGTTTTTTTTTTCGAAATTCATGTTAAAACTTTCCGAACCTATAACTTTGTCAAAACTTTCCGAACCTATAACTATGTCAAAACTTTCCGAACCTATAACTTTATCAAAACTGAACCGATTTTCAAAAGGAAAGGCGTTTTAGTCGTAGCTCGCATCTCAATAATTAAACCGAATTCATAGTAGGAAATGTTTTTTTTTTCGAAATTCCTGTCAAAACTTTCCGAACCTGTAACTATGTCAAAACATTCCGAACATATAACTTTGTCAACACTTCACCGATTTTCAAAACGAAAGGCGTTTAAGTCGTGGCTCAATCTCAATAATTAAACCGCATTCATAGTTCGAAATGTTTTTTTTTTTCGAAATTCATGTTAAAACTTTCAGAGCCTATAACTTTGTCAAAACTTTCCGAACCTATAACTATGTCAAAACTTTCCGAACCTATAACTTTATCAAAACTGAACCGATTTTCAAAAGGAAAGGCGTTTTAGTCGTAGCTCCATCTCAATAATTAAACTGAATTCGTAGTTGGAAATGTTTTTTTTTTTCGAAATTCATGTTAAAACTGTCCGAACCTATAACTTTGTCAAAACTTTCCGAACCTATAACTATGTCAAAACTTTCCGAACCTATAACTTTGTCAAAACTGAACCGATTTTCAAAAGGAAAGGCGTTTAAGTCGTGGCCCGATCTCAATAATTAAACCGCATTCATAGTAGGAAATGTTTTTTTTTTCGAAATTCCTGTCAAAACTTTCCGAACTTATAACTTTTTTTAAAACTTTCCGAACAAATAACTTTTTCAAAACTGAACCGATTTTCAAAGGAAAGGCGTTTTAGTCGTGGCTCGATTTCAATAATTAAACCGCATTCATAATTGGAAAAGTGTTTTTTTTTTTTAAATTCATGTTAAAACTTTCCGAACCTATAACTTTGTCAAAACTTTCCGAACCTATAACTATGTCAAAACTTTCTGAACCTATAACTTTGTCAAAACTGAACCGATTTTCAAAACGAAAGGCGTTTTAGTCGTGGCTCAATCTCAATAATTAAACCGCATTCATAGTTCGAAATGTTTTTTTTTTTCGAAATTAATGTTATAACTTTCCGAGCCTATAATTTGTCAAAACTTTCCGAACCTATAACTATGTGAAAACTTTTCGAACCTATAACTTTGGCAAAACTGAACCGATTTTCAAAAGGAAAGGCGTTTTAGTCGTGGCTCTTTCTCAATAATTATACTGCTTTCATAGTTGGAAATGTTTTTTTTTTCCGAAATTCATGTTTAAACTTTACGAACCTATAACTTTGTCAAAACTGAACCGATATTCAAAAGGAAAGGCGTTTTAGTCATTGCTCGCTCTCAATAATTAAACCGCATTCATAGTTCGAAATGTTTTTTTTTTCGAAATTCATGTTATAACTTTCCGAGCCTATAACTATGTCAAAACTTTCCGAACCTATAACCTTGTCAAAACTGAACCGGTTTTCAAAAGGAAGTCGTGGCTCGATCTCAATAATTCAACCGCATTCATAGTAGGAAATGTTTTTTTTTTCGAAATTCCTGTTAAAACTTTCCGAACCTGTAACTTTGTCAAAACTTTCCGAACCTATAACTATTTCAAAACTTTCCGAACCTATAACTTTGTCAAACCTTTCCGAACCTATAACTTTGTCAAAACTGAACCGATATTCAAAAGGAAAGGCGTTTTAGTCATGGCTCGCTCTCAATAATTAAACCGCATTCATAGTTCGAAATTGTTTTTTTTTTTCGAAATTCGTGTTAAAACTTTCCGAACCTGTAACTTTGTCAAAACTTTCCGAACCTATAACTATGTGAAAACTTTTCGAACCTATAACTTTGGCAAAACTGAACAGATTTTCAAAAGGAAAGGCGTTTTAGTCGTGGCTCTTTCTCAATAATTATACTGCTTTCATAGTTGGAAATGTTTTTTTTTTCGAAATTCATGTTAAAACTTTACGAACCTATAACTTTGTCAAAACTTTCCGAACATATAAGTTGTCAAAACTGAACCGATTTTCAAAAGGAAAGGCGTTTTAGTCGTTGCTCAATCTCAATAATTAAACCGCATTCATAGTTCGAAATTAATTTTTTTTCGCAATTCGTGTTAAAACTTTCCGAACCTATAACTATTTCGAAACTTTCCGAACCTATAACTTTGTCAAAACTGAACCGATTTTCAAAACGAAAGGCGTTTTAGTCGTGGCTCAATCTCAATAAATAAACCGCATTCATGGTTCGAAATGTTTTTTTTTCTTTCGAAATTCCTGTTATAACTTTCCGAGCCTATAACTTTGTCAAAACTTTCTGAACCTATAACTATGTCAAAACTTTTCGAACATATAACTTTGTCAAAACTGAACCGATTTTCAAAAGGAAAGGCGTTTTAGTCGTGGGTTGATCTCTATAATTAAACCGCATTCATAGTTCGAAATTAATTTTTTTCGAAATTCGTGTTATAACTTTCCGAGCCTATAACTTTGTCAAAACTTTCTGAACCTATAACTATGTCAAAACTTTCCGAACCTATAACTTTGTCAAAACTGAACCGATTTTCAAAAGGAAAAACGTTTTAGTCGTGGCTCGATTTCAATAATTAAACCGCATTCATAATTGAAATGTTTTTTTTTCGAAATTCATATTAAAACTTTCCGAACCTATAACTTTGTCAAAACTTTCCGAACCTATAACTATGTCAAAACTTTCCGAACCTATAACTTTGTCAAAACTGAACCGATTTTCAAAAGGAAAGGCGTTTAAGTTGTGGCTCGATCTCAATAATTAAACCGCATTCATAGTAGGAAATGTTTTTTTTTTTCGAAATTCCTGTCAAAACTTTCCGAACTTATAACTTTTTTTAAAACTTTCCGAACATATAACTTTTTCAAAACTGAACCGATTTTCAAAGGAAAGGCGTTTAAGTCGTGGCTCGATTTCAATAATTAAACCGCATTCATAATTGAAATGTTTTTTTTTTTCGAAATTCATGTTAAAACTTTCCGAACCTATAACTTTGTCAAAACTTTCCGAACCTATAACTATGTCAAAACTTTCCGAACCTATAACTTTGTCAAAACTGAACCGATTTTCAAAAGGAAAAGAGTTTTAGTCGTGGCTCGATTTCAATAATTAAACCGCATTCATAATTGGAAAAGTTTTTTTTTTTTAAATTCATGTTATAACTTTCCGAGCCTATAACTTTGTCAAAACTTTCCGAACCTATAACTATGTCAAAACTTTCTGAACCTATAACTTTGTCAAAACTGAACCGATTTTCAAAAGGAAAGGCGTTTTAGTCGTGGCTCAATCTCAATAATTAAACCGCATTCATAGTTCGAAATTAATTTTTTTTCGAAATTCGTGTTAAAACTTTCCGAACCTGTAACTATGTCAAAACATTCCGAACATATAACTTTGTCAACACTTCACCGATTTTCAAAACGAAAGGCGTTTAAGTCGTGGCTCAATCTCAATAATTAAACCGCATTCATAGTTCGAAATGTTTTTTTTTTTCGAAATTCATGTTATAAACTTTCCGAGCCTATAACTTTGTCAAAACTTTCCGAACCTATAACTATGTCAAAACTTTCCGAACCTATAACTTTGTCAAAACTGAACCGATTTTCAAAAGGAAAGGCGTTTTAGTCGTGGCTCGATCTCAATAATTAAACCGCATTCATAGTTGGAAATGTTTTTTTTTTTCGAAATTCATGTTAAAACTTTCCGAACCTATAACTTTGTCAAAACTTTCCGAACCTATAACTATGTCAAAACTTTCCGAACCTATAACTTTGTCAAAACTGAACCGATTTTCAAAAGGAAAGGCGTTTTAGTCGTGGCTCGATCTCAATAATTAAACCGCATTCATAGTTGGAAATGTTTTTTTTTTCGAAATTCCTGTTAAAACTTTCCGAACTTAAACCTTTTTTTAAAACTTTCCGAACCTATAACTTTGTCAAAACTGAACCGATTTTCAAAAGGAAAGGCGTTTTAGTCGTGGCTCGATCTCAATAATTAAACCGCATTCATAGTTGGAAATGTTTTTTTTTTTGAAATTCATGTTAAAACTTTCCGAACCTATAACTTTGTCAAAACTTTCCGAACCTATAACTATGTCAAAACTTTCCGAACCTATAACTTTGTCAAAACTGAACCGATTTTCAAAATGAAAGGCGTTTTAGTCGTGGCTCGATCTCAATAATTAAACCGCATTCATAGTTCGAAATGTTTTTTTTTTCGAAATTCATGTTAAAACTTTCCGAACCTATAACTTTGTCAAAACTTTCCGAACCTATAACTATGTCAAAACTTTCCGAACCTATAACTTTGTCAAAACTGAACCGATTTTCAAAAGGAAAGGCGTTTTAGTCGTGGCTCGATCTCAATAATTAAACCGCATTCATAGTTGGAAATGTTTTTTTTTTCGAAATTCATGTCAAAACTTTCCGAACTTATAACTTTGTTCAAAACTTTCCGAACCTATAACTTTGTCAAAACTGAACCGATTTTCAAAAGGAAAGGCGTTTTAGTCGTGGCTCGATTTCAATAATTAAACCGCATTCATAGTTGGAAATGTTTTTTTTTTCGAAATTTGTCATTGTTAAAACTTTCCGAACCTATAACTTTGTCAAAACTGAACCGATTTTCAAAAGGAAAAGAGTTTTAGTCGTGGCTCGATTTCAATAATTAAACCGCATTCATAGTTGGAAATGTTTTTTTTTTCGAAATTCATGTTAAAACTATAACTTTGTCAAAACTTTCCGAACCTATAACTATGTCAAAACTTTCCGAACCTATAACTTTGTCAAAACTGAACCGATTTTCAAAAGGAAAGGCGTTTTAGTCGTGGCTCGATCTCAATAATTAAACCGCATTCATAGTTGGAAATTGTTTTTTTTTTCGAAATTCGTGATAAAACTTTCCGAACCTGTAACTTTGTCAAAACTTTCCGAACTTATAACTTTGTCAAAACTTTCCGAACCTATAACTTTGTCAAAACTGAACCGATTTTCAAAAGGAAAGGCGTTTTAGTCGTGGCTCGATCTCAATAATTAAACCGCATTCATAGTTGGAAATGTGTTTTTTTTTTCGAAATTCCTGTTAAAACTTTCCGAACTTATAACTTTTTTTAAAACTTTCCGAACCTATAACTTTGTCAAAACTGAACCGATTTTCAAAAAGGAAAGGCGTTTTAGTCGTGGCACGATCTCAATAATTAAACCGCATTCATAGTTGGAAATGTTTTTTTTTTCGAAATTCGTGTTAAAACTTTCCGACCCTATAACTTTGTCAAAACTTTCCGAACCTATAACTATGTCAAAACTTTCCGAACCTATAACTTTGTCAAAACTGAACCGATTTTCAAAAGGAAAAGCGTTTTAGTCGTGGCTCGATTTCAATAATTGAACCGCATTCATAGTTCGAAATGTTTTTTTTTTCGAAATTCATGTTAAAACTTTCCGAACCTATAACTTTGTCAAAACTTTCCGAACCTATAACTATGTCAAAACTTTCCGAACCTATAACTTTGTCAAAACTGAACCGATTTTCAAAAGGAAAGGCGTTTTAGTCGTGGCTCGATTTCAATAATTAAACCGCATTCATAGTTGGAAATAGTTTTTTTTTTTAAATTCATGTTATAACTTTCCGAGCCTATAACTTTGTCAAAACTTTCCGAACCTATAACTATGTCAAAACTTTCCGAACCTATAACTTTGTCAAAACTGAACCGATTTTCAAAAGGAAAGGCGTTTTAGTCGTGGCTCGATCTCAATAATTAAACCGCATTCATAGTTCGAAATTGTTTTTTTTTTTCGAAATTCATGTTAAAACTTTCCGAACCTATAACTTTGTCAAAACTTTCCGAACCTATAACTATGTCAAAACTTTCCGAACCTATAACTTTGTCAAAACTGAACCGATTTTCAAAAGGAAAGGCGTTTTAGTCGTGGCTCGATCTCAATAATTAAACCGCATTCATAGTTGGAAATGTTTTTTTTTTCGAAATTCATGTTAAAACTTTCCGAACCTATAACTTTGTCAAAACTTTCCGAACCTATAACTTGTCAAAACTGAACCGATTTTCAAAAGGAAAAGCGTTTTAGTCGTGGCTCGATTTCAATAATTGAACCGCATTCATAGTTCGAAATGTTTTTTTTTTCGAAATTCATGTTAAAACTTTCCGAACCTATAACTTTGTCAAAACTTTCCGAACCTATAACTATGTCAAAACTTTCCGAACCTATAACTTTGTCAAAACTGAACCGATTTTCAAAAGGAAAAGCGTTTAGTCGTGGCTCGCTCTCAATAATTAAACCGCATTTATAGTTGAAAATGTTTTTTTTTTTAAATTCATGTCAAAACTTTCCGAACCTATAACTATGTCAAAACTTTTCGAACCTATAACTTTGGCAAAACAGAACCGATTTTCAAAAGGAAAGGCGTTTTAGTCGTGGCTCGTTCTCAATAATTATACTGCTTTCATAGTTGGAAATTTTTTTTTTCGAAATTCATGTTAAAACTTTACGAACCTATAACTTTGTCAAAACTTTCCGAACATATAACTTGTCAAAACTGAACCGATTTTCAAAAGGAAAGGCGTTTTAGTCGTGGCTCAATCTCAATAATTAAACCGCATTCATAGTTCGAAATTAATTTTTTAGCGAAATTCGTGTTAAAACTTTCCGAACCTATAACTATTTCGAAACTTTCCGAACCTATAACTTTGTCAAAACTGAACCGATTTTCAAAACGAAAGGCGTTTTAGTCGTGGCTCAATCTCAATAATTAAACCGCATTCATGGTTCGAAATGTTTTTTTTTCTTTCGAAATTCATCTTATAACTTTCCGAGCCTATAACTTTGTCAAATCTTTCTGAACCTATAACTTTGTCAAAACTTTCCGAACATATAACTTGTCAAAACTGAACCGATTTTCAAAAGGAAAGGCGTTTTAGTCGTGGCTCAATCTCAATAATTAAACCGCATTCATAGTTCGAAATTAATTTTTTTTCGAAATTCGTGTTAAAACTTTCCGAACCTGTAACTATGTCAAAACTTTCCGAACATATAACTTTGTCAAAACTGAACCGATTTTCAAAAGGAAAAGAGTTTTAGTCGTGGCTCGATTTCAATAATTAAACCGCATTCATAATTGGAAAAGTTTTTTTTTTTTAAATTCATGTTATAATTTTCCGAGCCTATAACTCTGTCAAAACTTTCCGAACCTATAACTATGTCAAAACTTTCTGAACCTATAACTTTGTCAAAACTGAACCGATTTTCAAAGGAAAGGCGTTTAAGTCGTGGCTCGATCTCAATAATTAAACCGCATTCATAGTAGAAAATGTTTTTTTTTTCGAAATTCCTGTCAAAACTTTCCGAACTTATAACTTTTTTTAAAACTTTCCAAACCTATAACTTTGTCAAAACTGAACCGATTTTCAAAGGAAAGGCGTTTTAGTCGTGGCTTGCTCTCAATAATTAAACCGCATTCATAGTTCGAAATTAATTTTTTTTCGAAATTCGTGTTAAAACTTTCCGAACCTGTAACTATGTCAAAACTTTCCGAACATATAACTTTGTCAACACTGCACCGATTTTCAAAACGAAAGGCGTTTTAGTCGTGGCTCAATCTCAATAATTAAACCGCATTCATAGTTCGAAATGTTTTTTTTCTTCGCAATTCATGTTATAACTTTCCGAGCCTATAACTTTGTCAAAACTTTCCGAACATATAACTATGTCAAAACTTTCCGAACCTATAACTTTGTCAAAACTGAACCGATTTTCAAAAGGAAAAGCGTTTTAGTCGTGGCTCGCTCTCAATAATTAAACCGCATTCATAGTTGAAAATGTTTTTTTTTTAAATTCATGTCAAAACTTTCCGAACCTATAACTATGTCAAAACTTTCCGAACCTATAACTTTGTCAAAACTGAACCGATTTTCAAAAGGAAAAGCGTTTTAGTCGTGGCTCGATTTCAATAATTGAACCGCATTCATAGTTCGAAATGTTTTTTTTTTCGAAATTCATGTTAAAACTTTCCGAACCTATAACTTTGTCAAAACTTTCCGAACCTATAACTATGTCAAAACTTTCCGAACCTATAACTTTGTCAAAACTGAACCGATTTTTAAAAGGAAAGGAGTTTTAGTCGTGGCTCGATTTCAATAATTAAACCGCATTCATAATTGGAAAAGTTTTTTTTTTTAAATTCATGTTATAACTTTCCGAGCCTATAACTTTGTCAAAACTTTCCGAACCTATAACTATGTCAAAACTTTCCGAACCTATAACTTTGTCAAAACTCAACCGATTTTCAAAAGGAAAGGCGTTTTAGTCGTGGCTTGCTGTCAATAATTAAACCGCATTCATAGTTCGAAATTAATTTTTTTTCGAAATTCGTGTTAAAACTTTCCGAACCTATCACTTTGTCAAAACTTTCCGAATCTATAACTATGGCAAAACTTTCCGAACCTATAACTTTATAAAAACTGAACTGATATTTAAAAGGAAAGGCGTTTTAGTCGTGGCTCGATCTCAATAATTAAACCGAATTCGTAGTTGGAAATGTTTTTTTTTCGAAATTCATGTTAAAACTTTCCGAAACTATAACTTTGTCAAAACTTTCCGAACCTATAACTATGTAAAAACTTTCCGAACCTATAACTTTGTCAAAACTGAACCAGTTTTCAAAAGGAAGTCGTGGCTCGATCTCAATAATTCAACCGCATTCATAGTAGGAAATGTTTTTTTTTTCGTAATTCCTGTCAAAACTTTCCGAACCTGTAACTTTGTCAAAACTTTCCGAACCTATAACTATTTCAAAACTTTCCGAGCCTTTAACTTTGTCAAACCTTTCCGAACCTATAACTTTGTCAAAACTGAACCGATATTCAAAAGGAAAGGCATTGTAGTCATGGCTCGCTCTCAATAATTAAACCGCATTCATAGTTCGAAATTGTTTTTTTTTTCGAAATTCGTGTTAAAACTTTCCGAACCTGTAACTTTGTCAAAACTTTCCGAACCTATAACTATGTGAAAACTTTTCGAACCTATAACTTTGGCAAAACAGAACCGATTTTCAAAAGGAAAGGCGTTTTAGTCGTGGCTCGTTCTCAATAATTAAACCGCATTCATAGTTCGAAATTAATTTTTTTTCGAAATTCGTGTTAAAACTTTCCGAACCTGTAACTATGTCAAAACTTTCCGAACATATAACTTTGTCAAAACTGAACCGATTTTCAAAAGGAAGGGCGTTTTAGTCGTGGCACGATTTCAATAATTAAACCACATTCATAGTAGGAAATGTTTGTTTTTTCGAAATTCGTGATAAAACTTTCCGACCCTGTAACTTTGTCAAAACTTTCCGAACCTATAACTATGTCAAAACTTTCCGAACCTATAACTATGTCAAAACTTTCCGAACCTATAACGTTGTCAAAACTGAACCGATTTTCAAAAGGAAAAGAGTTTTAGTCGTGGCTCGATTTCAATAATTAAACCGCATTCATAATTGGAAAAGTTTTTTTTTTTTAAATTCATGTTATAATTTTCCGAGCCTATAACTCTGTCAAAACTTTCCGAACCTATAACTATGTCAAAACTTTCTGAACCTATAACTTTGTCAAAACTGAACCGATTTTCAAAGGAAAGGCGTTTAAGTCGTGGCTCGATCTCAATAATTAAACCGCATTCATAGTAGAAAATGTTTTTTTTTTCGAAATTCCTGTCAAAACTTTCCGAACTTATAACTTTTTTTAAAACTTTCCAAACCTATAACTTTGTCAAAACTGAACCGATTTTCAAAGGAAAGGCGTTTAAGTCGTGGCTCGATCTCAATAATTAAACCGCATTCATAGTAGAAAATGTTTTTTTTTTTCGAAATTCCTGTCAAAACTTTTCGAACTTATAACTTTTTTTAAAACTTTCCAAACCTATAACTTTGTCAAAACTGAACCGATTTTCAAAAGGAAGGGCGTTTTAGTCGTGGCACGATTTCAATAATTAAACCGCATTCATAGTTGAAATTGTTTTTTTTTTTTAAAATTAATGTTATAACTTTCCGAGCCTATAACTTTGTCAAAACTTTCCGAATCTATAACTATGGCAAAACTTTCCGAACCTATAACTTTATAAAAACTGAACCGATATTTAAAAGGAAAGGCGTTTTAGTCGTGGCTCGATCTCAATAATTAAACCGAATTCGTAGTTGGAAATGTTTTTTTTTTCGAAATTCATGTTAAAACTTTCCGAAACTATAACTTTGTCAAAACTTTCCGAACCTATAACTATGTACAAACTTTCCGAACCTATAACTTTGTCAAAACTGAACCGGTTTTCAAAAGGAAGTCGTGGCTCGATCTCAATAATTCAACCGCATTCATAGAAGGAAATGTTTTTTTTTTCGAAATTCCTGTCAAAACTTTCCGAACCTGTAACTTTGTCAAAACTTTCCGAACCTATAACTATTTCAAAACTTTCCGAGCCTATAACTTTGTCAAAACTGAACCGATTTTCAAAAGCAAAGGCGTTTTAGTCGTGGCTTGATCTCAATAATTAAACCGCATTCATAGTTCGAAATTAATTTTTTTTCGAAATTCGTGTTAAAACTTTCCGAACCTGTAACTATGTCAAAACTTTCCGAACATATAACTTTGTCAAAACTGAACCGATTTTCAAAAAGAAAGGCGTTTTAGTCGTGGCCCGATTTCAATAATTAAACCGCATTCATAATTGAAATGTTTTTTTTTTTCGAAATTCATGTTAAAACTTTCCGATCCTATAACTTTGTCAAAACTTTCCGAACCTATAACTATGTCAAAACTTTCCGAACCTATAACGTTGTCAAAACTGAACCGATTTTCAAAAGGAAAAGAGTTTTAGTCGTGGCTCGATTTCAATAATTAAACCGCATTCATAATTGGAAAAGTTTTTTTTTTTTAAATTCATGTTATAATTTTCCGAGCCTATAACTCTGTCAAAACTTTCCGAACCTATAACTATGTCAAAACTTTCTGAACCTATAACTTTGTCAAAACTGAACCGATTTTCAAAAGCAAAGTCGTTTTAGTCGTGGCTTGCTCTCAATAATTAAACCGCATTCATAGTTCGAAATTAATTTTTTTTCGAAATTCGTGTTAAAACTTTCCGAACCTGTAACTATGTCAAAACTTTCCGAACATATAACTTTGTCAACACTGCACCGATTTTCAAAACGAAAGGCGTTTTAGTCGTGGCTCAATCTCAATAATTAAACCGCATTCATAGTTCGAAATGTTTTTTTTTTCGCAATTCATGTTATAACTTTCCGAGCCTATAACTTTGTCAAAACTTTCCGAACATATAACTATGTCAAAACTTTCCGAACCTATAACTTTGTCAAAACTGAACCGATTTTCAAAAGGAAAAGCGTTTTAGTCGTGGCTCGCTCTCAATAATTAAACCGCATTCATAGTTGAAAATGTTTTTTTTTTAAATTCATGTCAAAACTTTCCGAACCTATAACTATGTCAAAACTTTCCAAACCTATAACTTTGTCAAAACTCAACCGATTTTCAAAAGGAAAGGCGTTTTAGTCGTGGCTTGCTGTCAATAATTAAACCGCATTCATAGTTCGAAATGTTTTTTTCTTCGAAATTCGTGTTAAAATTTTCCGAACCTATCACTTTGTCAAAACTTTCCGAACGAATAACTATGTCAAAACTTTCCGAACCTATAACATTGTCAAAACTGAACCGATTTTCAAAAGGAAGGGCGTTTTAGTCGTGGCACGATTTCAATAATTAAACCGCATTCATAGTTGAAATTGTTTTTTTTTTTTAAAATTAATGTTATAACTTTCCGAGCCTATAACTTTGTCAAAACTTTCCGAATCTATAACTATGGCAAAACTTTCCGAACCTATAACTTTATAAAAACTGAACCGATATTTAAAAGGAAAGGCGTTTTAGTCGTGGCTCGATCTCAATAATTAAACCGAATTCGTAGTTGGAAATGTTTTTTTTTTCGAAATTCATGTTAAAACTTTCCGAAACTATAACTTTGTCAAAACTTTCCGAACCTATAACTATGTACAAACTTTCCGAACCTATAACTTTGTCAAAACTGAACCGGTTTTCAAAAGGAAGTCGTGGCTCGATCTCAATAATTCAACCGCATTCATAGAAGGAAATGTTTTTTTTTTCGAAATTCCTGTCAAAACTTTCCGAACCTGTAACTTTGTCAAAACTTTCCGAACCTATAACTATTTCAAAACTTTCCGAGCCTATAACTTTGTCAAACCTTTCCGAACCTATAACTTTGTCAAAACTGAACCGATATTCAAAAGGAAAGGCGTTGTAGTCATGGCTCGCTCTCAATAATTAAACCGCATTCATAGTTGAAATTGTTTTTTTTTTTTAAAATTAATGTTATAACTTTCCGAGCCTATAACTTTGTCAAAACTTTCCGAATCTATAACTATGGCAAAACTTTCCGAACCTATAACTTTATAAAAACTGAACCGATATTTAAAAGGAAAGGCGTTTTAGTCGTGGCTCGATCTCAATAATTAAACCGAATTCGTAGTTGGAAATGTTTTTTTTTTCGAAATTCATGTTAAAACTTTCCGAAACTATAACTTTGTCAAAACTTTCCGAACCTATAACTATGTACAAACTTTCCGAACCTATAACTTTGTCAAAACTGAACCGGTTTTCAAAAGGAAGTCGTGGCTCGATCTCAATAATTCAACCGCATTCATAGAAGGAAATGTTTTTTTTTTCGAAATTCCTGTCAAAACTTTCCGAACCTGTAACTTTGTCAAAACTTTCCGAACCTATAACTATTTCAAAACTTTCCGAGCCTATAACTTTGTCAAACCTTTCCGAACCTATAACTTTGTCAAAACTGAACCGATATTCAAAAGGAAAGGCGTTGTAGTCATGGCTCGCTCTCAATAATTAAACCGCATTCATAGTTCGAAATTGTTTTTTTTTTTCGAAATTCGTGTTAAAACTTTCCGAACCTGTAACTTTGTCAAAACTTTCCGAACCTATAACTATGTGAAAACTTTTCGAACCTATAACTTTGGCAAAACAGAACCGATTTTCAAAAGGAAAGGCGTTTTAGTCGTGGCTCGTTCTCAATAATTATACTGCTTTCATAGTTGGAAATGTTTTTTTTTTTCGAAATTCATGTTAAAACTTTACGAACCTATAACTTTGTCAAAACTTTCCGAACATATAACTTGTCAAAACTGAACCGATTTTCAAAAGGAAAGGCGTTTTAGTCGTGGCTCAATCTCAATAATTAAACCGCATTCATAGTTCGAAATTAATTTTTTTTCGAAATTCGTGTTAAAACTTTCCGAACCTATAACTATTTCGAAACTTTCCGAACCTATAACTTTGTCAAAACTGAACCGATTTTCAAAACGAAAGGCGTTTTAGTCGTGGCTCAATCTCAATAATTAAACCGCATTCATGGTTCGAAATATTTTTTTTTCTTTCGAAATTCATCTTAAACTTTCCGAGCCTATAACTTTGTCAAATCTTTCTGAACCTATAACTATGTCAAAACTTTTCGAACATATAACTTTGTCAAAACTGAACCGATTTTCAAAAGCAAAGGCGTTTTAGTCGTGGCTTGATCTCAATAATTAAACCGCATTCATAGTTCGAAATTAATTTTTTTTCGAAATTCGTGTTAAAACTTTCCGAACCTGTAACTATGTCAAAACTTTCCGAACATATAACTTTGTCAAAACTGAACCGATTTTCAAAACGAAGGGCGTTTTAGTCGTGGCTCAATCTCAATAATTAAACTGCATTTATAGTTCGAAATGTTTTTTGTTCTTTCGAAATTCATGTTATAACTTTCCGAGCCTATAACTTTGTGAAAACTTTCTGAACCTATAACTATGTCAAAACTTTCCGAACTTATAACTTTGTCAAAACTGAACCGATTTTCAAAAGGAAAAACGTTTTAGTCGTGGCTCGATTTCAATAATTAAACCGCATTCATAATTGAAATGTTTTTTTTTTTTCGAAATTCATATTAAAATTTCCGAACCTATAACTTTGTCAAAACTGAACCGATTTTCAAAAGGAAAGGCGTTTTAGTCGTGGCTCGATTTCAATAATTAAACCGCATTCATAATTGAAATGTTTTTTTTTTTTCGAAATTCAAATTAAAATTTTTCGAACCTATAACTTTGTCAAAACTTTCCGAACCTATAACTATGTCAAAACTTTCCGAACCTATAACTTTGTCAAAACTGAACCGATTTTCAAAAGGACTGGCGTTTTAGTCGTGGCTCGATCTCAATAATTAAACCGCATTCGTAGTTGGAAATGTAGTTTTTTTTCGAAATTCCTGTCAAAACTTTCCGAAACTATAACTTTGTCAAAACTTTCCGACACTATAACTATGTCAACACTTTCCGAACCTATAACTTTGTCAAAACTGAACCGGTTTTCAAAAGGAAGTCGTGGCTCGATCTCAATAATTCAAGCGCATTCATAGTTGGAAATGTTTTTTTTTTCGAAATTCCTGTCAAAACTTTCCGAACCTGTAACTTTGTCAAAACTTTCCGAACCTATAACTATTTCAAAACTTTCTGAACCTTTAACTTTGTCAAACTTTTCCCAACCTAGAACTTTGTCAAAACTGAACCGATATTCAAAAGGAAAGGCGTTTTAGTCGTGGCTCGCTCTCAATAATTATACCGCTTTCATAGTTGGAAATTGTTTTTTTTTTTTCGAAATTCGTGTTAAAACTTTCCGAACCTGTAACTTTGTCAAAACTTTCCGAACCTATAACTATGTGAAAACTTTTCGAACCTATAACTTTGGCAAAACTGAACCGATTTTCAAAAGGAAAGGCGTTTTAGTCGTGGCTCGCTCTCAATAATTATACTGCTTGCATAGTTGGATATGTTTTTTTTTTCGAAATTCATGTTAAAACTTTACGAACCTATAACTGTGTCAAAACTTTCCGAACATATATCTTGTCAAAACTGAACCGATTTTCAAAAGGAAAGGCGTTTTAGTCGTGGCTTGCTCTCAATAATGAAACCGCATTCATAGTTCGAACTTTTTTTTGTCGAAATTCGTGTTAAAACTTTCCGAACCTGTAACTATGTCAAAGCTTTCCGAACCTATAACTTTGTCAAAACTGAACCGATTTTCAAAAGGAAGGGCGTTTTAGTCGTGGCTCGATCTCAATAATTAAACCGCATTTATGGTTCGAAATGTTTTTTGTTCTTTCGAAATTCATGTTATAACTTTCCGAGCCTATAACTTTGTGAAAACTTTCTGAACCTATAACTATGTCAAAACTTTCCGAACCTATAACTTTGTCAAAACTGAACCGATTTTCAAAAGGAAAAACGTTTTAGTCGTGGCTCGATTTCAATAATTAAACCGCATTCATAATTGAAATGTTTTTTTTTTTCGAAATTCATATTAAAACTTTCCGAACCTATAACTTTGTCAAAACTTTCCGAACCTATAACTATTTTCCAAATTTCCGAACCTATAACTTTGTCAAAACTGAACCGATTTTCAAAAGGAAAGGCGTTTTAGTCGTGGCTCGATTTCAATAATTAAACCGCATTCATAATTGAAATGTTTTTTTTTTTCGAAATTCAAATTAAAATTTTTCGAACCTATAACTTTGTCAAAACTTTCCGAACCTATAACTATGTCAAAACTTTCCGAACCTATAACTTTGTCAAAACTGAACCGATTTTCAAAAGGAAAAGAGTTTTAGTCGTGGCTCAATCTCAATAATTAAACCGCATTCATAGTTGGAAATGTGTTTTTTTTCGAAATTCCTGTCAAAACTTTCCGAAATTATAACTTTTTTTAAAACTATCCAAACCTATAACTTTGTCAAAACTGAACCAATTTTTAGTCGTGGCTCGATTTCAATAATTAAAGCGCATTCATAGTTGGAAATGTTTTTTTTTTTCGAAATTCATGTTATAACTTTCCGAACCTATAACTTTGTCAAAACTTTCCGAACCTATAACTATGTCAAAACTTTCCGAACCTATAACTTTGTCAAAACTGAACCGATTTTCAAAAGGAAAAGCGTTTTAGTCGTGGCTCGATTTCAATAATTAAACCGCATTCATAGTTCGAAATGTTTTTTTTTTCGAAATTCATGTTAAAACTTTCCGAACCTATAACTATGTCAAAACTTTCCGAACCTATAACTTTGTCAAAACGGAACCGATTTTCAAAAGGAAAGGCGTTTTAGTCGTGGCTCGATCTCAATAATTAAACCGCTATTATAGTTCGAAATTGTTTTTTTTTTTCGAAATTCGTGTTAAATCTTTCCGAACCTGTAACTTTGTCACAACTTTCCGAACCTATAACTATTTCAAAACTTTCCGAACCTATAACTTTGTCAAAACTGAATCGATTTTCAAAAGGAATGGCGTTTTAGTCGTGGCTCGATCTCAATAATTAAACCGAATTCGTAGTTGGAAATGTATTTTTTTTCGAAATTCATGTTAAAACTTTCCGAAACTATAACTTTGTCAAAACTTTCCGAACCTATAACTATGTCAAAACTTTCCGAACCTATAACTTTGTCAAAACTGAACCGATTTTCAAAAGGAAGGCGTTTTAGTCGTGGCTCGATCTCAATAATTAAACCGCATTCATAGTAGGAAATGTTTTTTTTTCGAAATTCATGTAAACTTTCCGAACCTGTACTTTGTCAAACTTTCCGAACCTATAACTTTGTCAAAACTTTCCGAACCTATAACTTTGTCAAAACTGAACCGATTTTCAAAAGGAAAAGCGTTTTAGTCGTGGCTCGTTCTCAATAATTAAACCGCATTCATAGTTCGAAATGTTTTTTTTTTTCGAAATTCGTGTTAAAATTTTCCGAACCTTTAACTTTGTCAAAACTTTCCGAACCTATAACTTTGTCAAAACTGAACCGATTTTCAAAAGGAAAGGCGTTTTAGTCGTGGCTCGATCTCAATAATTAAACCGCATTCATAGTTCGAAATTGTTTTTTTTTTTTCGAAATTCATGTTAAAACTTTCCGAACTTATAACTTTGTCAAAACTTTCCGAACCTATAACTATGTCAAAACTTTCCGAACCTATAACTTTGTCAAAACTGAACCGATTTTCAAAAGGAAAAGCGTTTTAGTCGTGGCTCGATCTCAATAATTAAACTGCATTCATAGTTGGAAATGTTTTTTTTTTCGAAATTCATGTTAAAACTTTCCGAACCTATAACTTTGTCAAAACTTTCCGAACCTATAACTTTGTCAAAACTTTCCGAACCTATAACTTTGTCAAAACTGAACCGATTTTCAAAAGGAAAGGCGTTTTAGTCGTGGCTTGATCTCAATAATTAAACCGCATTCATAGTTCGAAATTTTTTTTTTCGAAATTCGTGTTAAAACTTTCCGAACCTGTAACTATGTCAAAACTTTCCGAACATATAACTTTGTCAAAACTGAACCGATTTTCAAAACGGAAAGGCGTTTTAGTCGTGGCTCAATCTCAATAATTAAACTGCATTTATGGTTCGAAATGTTTTTTGTTTTCGAAATTCATGTTATAACTTTCCGAGCCTATAACTTTGTGAAAACTTTCTGAACCTATAACTATGTCAAAACTTTCCGAACCTATAACTTTGTCAAAACTGAACCGATTTTCAAAAGGAAAGGCGTTTTAGTCGTGGCTCGATTTCAATAATTAAACCGCATTCATAATTGAAATGTTTTTTTTTTTCGAAATTCATGTTAAAATTTTTCGAACCTATAACTTTGTCAAAACTTTCCGAACCTATAACTATGTCAAAACTTTCCGAACCTATAACTTTGTCAAAACTGAACCGATTTTCAAAAGGAAAAGAGTTTTAGTCGTGGCTCGATCTCAATAATTAAACCGCATTCATAGTTGGAAATGTGTTTTTTTTTTCGAAATTCCTGTCAAAACTTTCCGAACTTATAACTTTTTCAAAACTTTCCGAACCTATAACTTTGTCAAAACTGAACCGATTTTAAAAGGAAAGGTTTTAGTCGTGGCTCGATTTCAATAATTAAACCGCATTCATAGTTGGAAATGTTTTTTTTTTCGAAATTCGTGTTAAAACTTTCCGAACCTATAACTTTTTCAAAACTTTCCTATTCTTTAACTTTTCGACCTATAACTTTGTCAAAACGGAACCGATTTTCAAAAGGAAAGGCGTTTTAGTCGTGGCTCGATCTCAATAATTAAACCGCTATTATAGTTCGAAATTGTTTTTGTTTTTTTTCGAAATTCGTGTTAAATCTTTCCGAACCTATAACTTTGTCACAACTTTCCGAACCTATAACTATTTCAAAACTTTCCGAACCTATAACTTTGTCAAAACTGAATCGATATTCAAAAGGAATGGCGTTTTAGTCGTGGCTCGATCTCAATAATTAAACCGAATTCGTAGTTGGAAATGTAATTTTTTTTTCGAAATTCGTGTTAAAACTTTCCGAAACTATAACTTATGTCAAAACTTTCCGAACCTATAACTTTGTCAAAACTGAACCGATTTTCAAAAGGAAAGGAGTTTTAGTCGTGGCTCGATCTCAATAATTCAACCGCATTCATAGTAGGAAATGTTTTTTTTTTCGAAATTCCTGTTAAAACTTTCCGAACCTGTAACTTTGTCAAAACTTTCCGAACCTATAACTTTATTTATTTGTCAAACCTTTCCGAACCTATAACTTTGTCAAAACTGAACCGATATTCAAAAGGAAAGGCGTTTTAGTCATGGCTCGCTCTCAATAATTAAACCGCATTCATAGTTCGAAATTGTTTTTTTTTTCGAAATTCGTGTTAAAACTTTCCGAACTTGTAACTTTGTCAAAACTTTCCGAACCTATAACTATGTGAAAACTTTTCGAACCTATAACTTTGGCAAAACTGAACCGATTTTCAAAAGGAAAAGCGTTTTAGTCGTGGCTCGTTCTCAATAATTATACTGCTTTCATAGTTGGAAATGTTTTTTTTTTCGAAATTCATGTTAAAACTTTACGAACCTATAACTTTGTCAAAACTTTCCGAACATATATCTTGTCAAAACTGAACCGATTTTCAAAAGGAAAGGCGTTTTAGTCGTGGCTTGCTCTCAATAATTAAACCGCATTCATAGTTCGAAATTTTTTTTTTTCGAAATTCGTGTTAAAACTTTCCGAACCTGTAACTATGTCAAAACTTTCCGAACATATAACTTTGTCAACACTGCACCGATTTTCAAAACGAAAGGCGTTTTAGTCGTGGCTCAATCTCAATAATTAAACCGCATTCATATTTCGAAATGTTTTTTTTTTTCGAAATTCATGTTATAACTTTCCGAGCTTATAACTTTGTCAAAACTTTCCGAACCTATAACTATGTCAAAACTTTCCGAACCTATAACTTTGTCAAAACTGAACCGTATTTTCAAAAGGAAAAGCGTTTTAGTCGTGGCTCGATTTCAATAATTAAACCGCATTCATAGTTCGAAATGTTTTTTTTTTCGAAATTCATGTTAAAACTTTCCGAACCTATAACTTTGTCAAAACTTTCCGTACCTATAACTATGTCAAAACTTTCCGAACCTATAACTTTGTCAAAACTGAACCGATTTTCAAAAGGAAAGGCGTTTTAGTCGTGGCTCGATCTCAATAATTAAACCGCTATTATAGTTCGAAATTGTTTTTGTTTGTTTTTCGAAATTCGTGTTAAATCTTTCCGAACCTGTAACTTTGTCACAACTTTCCGAACCTATAACTATTTCAAAACTTTCCGAACCTATAACTTTGTCAAAACTGAATCGATATTCAAAAGGAATGGCGTTTTAGTCGTGGCTCGATCTCAATAATTAAACCGAATTCGTAGTTGGAAATGTAGTTTTTTTTCGAAATTCATGTTAAAACTTTACGAACCTATAACTTTGTCAAAACTTTCCGAACATATAACTTGTCAAAACTGAACCGATTTTCAAAAGGAAAGGCGTTTTAGTCGTGGCTCAATCTCAATAATTACACCGCATTCATAGTTCGAAATTAATTTTTTTTTCGAAATTCGTGTTAAAACTTTCCGAACCTATAACTATTCCGAAACTTTCCGAACCTATAACTTTGTCAAAACTGAACCGATTTTCAAAACGAAAGGCGTTTTAGTCGTGGCTCAATCTCAATAATTAAACCGCATTCATGGTTCGAAATGTTTTTTTTTCTTTCGAAATTCATGTTATAACTTTCCGAGCCTATAATTTTGTCAAAACTTTCTGAACCTATAACTATGTCAAAACTTTTCGAACATATAACTTTGTCAAAACTGAACTGATTTTCAAAAGGAAAGGCGTTTTATTCGTGGCTTGATCTCAATAATTAAACCGCATTCATAGTTCGAAATTAATTTTTTTTCGAAATTCGTGTTATAACTTTCCGAGCCTATAACTTTGTCAAAACTTTCTGAACCTATAACTATGTCAAAACTTTCCGAATCTATAACTTTGTCAAAACTGAACCGATTTTCAAAAGGAAAGGAGTTTTAGTCGTGGCTCCATCTCAATAATTAAACCGAATTCGTAGTTGGAAATGTTTTTTTTTTTCGAAATTCATGTTAAAACTTTCCGAACCTATAACTTTGTCAAAACTTTCCGAACCTATAACTATGTCAAAACTTTCCGAACCTATAACTTTGTCAAAACTGAACCGATTTTCAAAAGGAAAGGCGTTTTAGTCGTGGCTTGCTCTCAATAATTAAACCGCATTCATAGTTCGAAATTTTTTTTTTTCGAAATTCGTGTTAAAACTTTCCGAACCTGTAACTATGTCAAAACTTTCCGAACATATAACTTTGTCAACACTGCACCGATTTTCAAAACGAAAGGCGTTTTAGTCGTGGCTCAATCTCAATAATTAAACCGCATTCATAGTTCGAAATGTTTTTTTTTTCGAAATTCATGTTATAACTTTCCGAGCTTATAACTTTGTCAAAACTTTCCGAACCTATAACTATGTCAAAACTTTCCGAACCTATAACTTTGTCAAAACTGAACCGATTTTCAAAAGGAAAAGCGTTTTAGTCGTGGCTCGATTTCAATAATTAAACCGCATTCATAGTTGGAAATGTTTTTTTTTTCGAAATTCATGTTAAAACTTTCCGAACCTATAACTTTGTTCAAAACTTTCCGTACCTATAACTATGTCAAAACTTTCCGAACCTATAACTTTGTCAAAACTGAACAGATTTTTAAAAGGAAAGGAGTTTTAGTCGTGGCTCGATTTCAATAATTAAACCGCATTCATAATTGGAAAAGTTTTTTTTTTTAAATTCATGTTATAACTTTCCGAGCCTATAACTTTGTCAAAACTTTCCGAACCTATAACTTTGGCAAAACTCAACCGATTTTCAAAAGGAAAGGCGTTTTAGTCGTGGCTTGCTGTCAATAATTAAACCGCATTCATAGTTCGAAATTAATTTTTTTTTCGAAATTCGTGTTAAAACTTTCAGAACCTGTAACTATGTCAAAACTTTCCGAACATATAACTTTGTCAAAACTGAACCGATTTTCAAAACGAAAGGCGTTTTAGTCGTGGCTCAATCTCAATAATTAAACCGCATTCATAGTTCGCGATGTTTTTTTTTTTCGAAATTCATGTTATAACTTTCCGAGCCTATAACTTTGTCAAAACTTTCCGAGCCTATAACTATGTCAAAACTTTCCGAACCTATAACTTTGTCAAAACTGAACCGATTTTCAAAAGGAAAAGCGTTTTAGTCGTGGCTCGCTCTCAATAATTCAACCGCATTCATAGTTGAAAATGTTTTTTTTTTTAAATTCATGTTATAACTTTCCGAGCCTATAACTTTGTCAAAACTTTCCGAACCTATAACTATGTCAAAGCTTTCCGACCTATAACTTTGTAAAAACTGAACCGATTTTCAAAAAGAAAGGCGTTTTAGTCGTGGCTCGCTTTTAATAATTAAACCGCATTCATAGTTGGTAATGTGTTTTTTTTTTAAATTCATGTTAAAACTTTCCGAACCTATAACTTTGTCAAAACTGAACCGATTTTCAAAAGGAAAAGCGTTTTAGTCGTGGCTCGATTTCAATAATTAAACCGCATTCATAGTTCGAAATGTTTTTTTTTTCGAAATTCATGTTAAAACTTTCCGAACCTATAACTTTGTCAAAACTTTCCGAACCTATAACTATGTCAAAACTTTCCGAACCTATAACTTTGTCAAAACTGAACCGATTTTTAAAAGGAAAGGAGTTTTAGTCGTGGCTCGATTTCAATAATTAAACCGCATTCATAATTGGAAAAGTTTTTTTTTTTAAATTCATGTTATAACTTTCCGAGCCTATAACTTTGTCAAAACTTTCCGAACCTATAACTATGTCAAAACTTTCCGAATATATAACTTTGTCAAAACTGAACCGATTTTCAAAAGCAAAGGCGTTTTAGTCGTGGCTTGCTCTCAATAATTAAACCGCATTCATAGTTCGAAATTAATTTTTTTTTCGAAATTCGTGTTAAAACTTTCCGAACCTGTAACTATGTCAAAACTTTCCGAACATATAACTTTGTCAAAACTGAACCGATTTTCAAAACGAAAGGCGTTTTAGTCGTGGCTCAATCTCAATAATTAAACCGCATTCATGGTTCGAAATGTTTTTTTTTCTTTCGAAATTCATGTTATAACTTTCCGAGCTTATAACTTTGTCAAAACTTTCTGAACCTATAACTATGTCAAAACTTTTTTAGTCGTGGCTCAATCTCAATAAGTAAACCGCATTCATAGTTTGAAATGTGTTTTTTTTCGAAATTCCTGTCAAAACTTTCCGAAATTATAACTTTTTTAAAAACTTTCCAAACCTATAACTGTGTCAAAACTGAACCGATTTTCAAAATGAAGGGCGTTTTAGTCGTGGCACGATTTCAATAATTAAGCTGAGTTCATAGTTGGAAATGTTTGTTTTTTCGAAATTCATGTTAAAACTTTCCGAGCCTATAACTTTGTCAAAACTTTCCGAATCTATAACTATGGCAAAACTTTCCGAACCTATAACGTTGTCAAAACTGAACCGATTTTCAAAAGGAAAAGCGTTTTAGTCGTGGCTTGCTGTCAATAATTAAACCGCATTTATAGTTCGAAATTGTTTTTTTTGTTCGAAATTCGTGTTAAAACTTTCCGAACCTGTAACTATGTCAAAACTTTCCGAACATATAACTTTGTCAACACTGCACCGATTTTCAAAACGAAAGGCGTTTTAGTCGTGGCTCAATCTCAATAATTAAACCGCATTCATAGTTCGAAATGGTTTTTTTTTTCGCAATTCATGTTATAACTTTCCGAGCCTATAACTTTGTCAAAACTTTCCGAACCTATAACTATGTCAAAACTTTCCGAACCTATAACTTTGTCAAAACTGAACCGATTTTCAAAATGAAAGGCGTTTTAGTCGTGGCTTGCTGTCAATAATTAAACCGCATTCATAGTTCGAAATGTTTTTTTTTTTCGAAATTCATGTTATAACTTTCCGAACCTACAACTTTGTCAAAACTTTCCGAACATATAACTTGTCAAAACTTTTCGAACATATAACTTTGTCAAAACTGAACCGATTTTCAAAAGGAAAGGCGTTTTAGTCGTGGCTTGATCTCAATAATTAAACCGCATTCATAGTTCGAAATTAATTTTTTTTCGAAATTCGTGTTATAACTTTCCGAGCCTATAACTTTGTCAAAACTTTCTGAACCTATAACTATATCAAAACTTTCCGAACCTATAACTTTGTCAAAACTGAACCGATTTTCAAAAGGAAAAGAGTTTTAGTCGTGGCTCGATTTCAATAATTAAACCGCATTCATAATTGGAAAAGTTTTTTTTTTTTAAATTCATGTTATAACTTTCCGAGCCTATAACTTTGTCAAAACTTTCCGAACCTATAACTATGTCAAAACTTTCCGAACCTATAACCTTGTCAAAACTGAACCGGTTTTCAAAAGGAAGTCGTAGCTCGATCTCAATAATTCAACCGCATTCATAGTAGGAAATGTTTTTATTTTTTCGAAATTCCTGTCAAAACTTTCCGAACCTGTAACTTTGTCAAAACTTTCCGAACCTATAACTATTTCAAAACTTTCCGAACCTATAACTTTGTCAAACCTTTCCGAACCTTTAACTTTGTCGAAACTGAACCGATATTCAAAAGGAAAGGCGTTTTAGTCATGGCTCGCTCTCAATAATTAAACCGCATTCATAGTTCGAAATTGTTTTTTTTTTCGAAATTCGTGTTAAAACTTTCCGAACCTGTAACTTTGTCAAAACTTTCCGAACCTATAACTATGTGAAAACTTTTCGAACCTATAACTTTGGCAAAACTGAACCGATTTTCAAAAGGAAAGGCGTTTTAGTCGTGGCTCTTTCTCAATAATTATACTGCTTTCATAGTTGGAAATGTTTTATTTTTCGAAATTCATGTTAAAACTTTACGAACCTATAACTTTGTCAAAACTTTCCGAATATATAACTTTGTCAAAACTGAACCGATTTTCAAAAGGAAAGGCGTTTTAGTCGTGGCTTGATCTCAATAATTAAACCGCATTCATAGTTCGAAATTAATTTTTTTTCGAAATTCGTGTTAAAACTTTCCGAACCTGTAACTATGTCAAAACTTTCCGAACATATTACTTTGTCAACACTGCACCGATTTTCAAAACGAAAGGCGTTTTAGTCGTGGCTCAATCTCAATAATTAAACCGCATTCATAGTTCGAAATGTTTTTTTTTTTCGAAATTCATGTTATAACTTTCCGAGCTTATAACTTTGTCAAAACTTTCCGAACCTATAACTATGTCAAAACTTTCCGAACCTATAACTTTGTCAAAACTGAACCGATTTTCAAAAGGAAAAGCGTTTTAGTCGTGGCTCGATTTCAATAATTAAACCGCATTCATAGTTCGAAATGTTTTTTTTTTCGAAATTCATGTTAAAACTTTCCGAACCTATAACTTTGTCAAAACTTTCCGTACCTATAACTATGTCAAAACTTTCCGAACCTATAACTTTGTCAAAACTGAACAGATTTTTAAAAGGAAAGGAGTTTTAGTCGTGGCTCGATTTCAATAATTAAACCGCATTCATAATTGGAAAAGTTTTTTTTTTTAAATTCATGTTATAACTTTCCGAGCCTATAACTTTGTCAAAACTTTCCGAACCTATAACTTTGGCAAAACTCAACCGATTTTCAAAAGGAAAGGCGTTTTAGTCGTGGCTTGCTGTCAATAATTAAACCGCATTCATAGTTCGAAATTAATTTTTTTTCGAAATTCGTGTTAAAACTTTCAGAACCTGTAACTATGTCAAAACTTTCCGAACATATAACTTTGTCAAAACTGAACCGATTTTCAAAACGAAAGGCGTTTTAGTCGTGGCTCAATCTCAATAATTAAACCGCATTCATAGTTCGCGATGTTTTTTTTTTTCGAAATTCATGTTATAACTTTCCGAGCCTATAACTTTGTCAAAACTTTCCGAACCTATAACTATGTCAAAACTTTCCGAACCTATAACTTTGTCAAAACTGAACCGATTTTCAAAAGGAAAAGCGTTTTAGTCGTGGCTCACTCTCAATAATTCAACCGCATTCATAGTTGAAAATGTTTTTTTTTTTAAATTCATGTTATAACTTTCCGAGCCTATAACTTTGTCAAAACTTTCCGAACCTATAACTATGTCAAAGCTTTCCGACCTATAACTTTGTAAAAACTGAACCGATTTTCAAAAAGAAAGGCGTTTTAGTCGTGGCTCGCTTTTAATAATTAAACCGCATTCATAGTTGGTAATGTGTTTTTTTTTTAAATTCATGTTTAAACTTTCCGAACCTATAACTTTGTCAAAACTGAACCGATTTTCAAAAGGAAAAGCGTTTTAGTCGTGGCTCGATTTCAATAATTAAGCCGCATTCATAGTTCGAAATGTTTTTTTTTTCGAAATTCATGTTAAAACTTTCCGAACCTATAACTTTGTCAAAACTTTCCGAACCTATAACTATGTCAAAACTTTCCGAACCTATAACTTTGTCAAAACTGAACCGATTTTTAAAAGGAAAGGAGTTTTAGTCGTGGCTCGATTTCAATAATTAAACCGCATTCATAATTGGAAAAGTTTTTTTTTTTAAATTCATGTTATAACTTTCCGAGCCTATAACTTTGTCAAAACTTTCCGAACCTATAACTATGTCAAAACTTTCCGAATATATAACTTTGTCAAAACTCAACCGATTTTCAAAAGGAAAGGCGTTTTAGTCGTGGCTTGCTGTCAATAATTAAACCGCATTCATAGTGCTAAATTAATTTTTTTTTTTCGAAATTCGTGTTAAAACTTTCCGAACCTGTAACTATGACAAAACTTTCCGAACATATAACTTTTAGTCGTGGCTCAATCTCAATAATTAAACCGCATTCATAGTTCGCGATGTTCTTTTTTTCGAAATTCATGTTATAACTTTCCGAGCCTATAACTTTGTCAAGACTTTCCGAACCTATAACTATGTCAACTATGTCAAAACTTTCCGAACCTATAACTTTGTCAAAACTCAACCGATTTTCAAAAGGAAAAGCGTTTTAGTCGTGGCTCGCTCTCAATAATTAAACCGCATTCAAAGTTCGAAATTAATTTTTTTTTCGAAATTCGTGTTCAGTCGTGGCTCAATCTCAATAATTAAACCGCATTCATGGTTCGAAATGTTTTTTTTTCTTTCGAAATTCATGTTATAACTTTCCGAGCCTATAACTTTGTCAAAACTTTCTGAACCTTTAACTATGTCAAAACTTTTTGAACATATAACTTTGTCAAAACTGAACCGATTTTCAAAAGCAAAGGCGTTTTAGTCGTGGCTTGCTCTCAATAATTAAACCGCATTCATAGTTCGAAATTAATTTTTTTTCGAAATTCGTGTTAAAACTTTCCGAACCTGTAACTATGTCAAAACTTTCCGAACATATAACTTTGTCAAAACTGAACCGATTTTCAAAACGAAAGGCGTTTTAGTCGTGGCTCAATCTCAATAATTAAACCGCATTCATGGTTCGAAATGTTTTTTTTTCTTTCGAAATTCATGTTATAACTTTCCGAGCTTATAACTTTGTCAAAACTTTCTGAACCTATAACTATGTCAAAACTTTTTTAGTCGTGGCTCAATCTCAATAAGTAAACCGCATTCATAGTTTGAAATGTGTTTTTTTTCGAAATTCCTGTCAAAACTTTCCGAAATTATAACTTTTTTTAAAACTTTCCAAACCTATAACTGTGTCAAAACTGAACCGATTTTCAAAATGAAGGGCGTTTTAGTCGTGGCACGATTTCAATAATTAAGCTGAGTTCATAGTTGGAAATGTTTGTTTTTTCGAAATTCATGTTAAAACTTTCCGAGCCTATAACTTTGTCAAAACTTTCCGAATCTATAACTATGGCAAAACTTTCCGAACCTATAACGTTGTCAAAACTGAACCGATTTTCAAAAGGAAAAGCGTTTTAGTCGTGGCTTGCTGTCAATAATTAAACCGCATTCATAGTTCGAAATTAATTTTTTTTCGAAATTCCTGTTAAAACTTTCCGAACCTGTAACTATGTCAAAACTTTCCGAACATATAACTTTGTCAACACTGCACCGATTTTCAAAACGAAAGGCGTTTTAGTCGTGGCTCGCTCTCAATAATTAAACCGCATTCAAAGTTCGAAATTAATTTTTTTTTCGAAATTCGTGTTCAGTCGTGGCTCAATCTCAATAATTAAACCGCATTCATGGTTCGAAATGTTTTTTTTTCTTTCGAAATTCATGTTATAACTTTCCGAGCTTATAACTTTGTCAAAACTTTCTGAACCTATAACTATGTCAAAACTTTTTTAGTCGTGGCTCAATCTCAATAAGTAAACCGCATTCATAGTTGGAAATGTGTTTTTTTTCGAAATTCCTGTCAAAACTTTTCGAAATTATAACTTTTTTTAAAACTGTCCAAACCTATAACTGTGTTAAAACTGAACCGATTTTTAAAATGAAGGGCGTTTTAGTCGTGGCACGATTTCAATAATTAAGCTGAGTTCATAGTTGGAAATGTTTGTTTTTTCGAAATTCATGTTAAATCTTTCCGAGCCTATAACTTTGTCAAAACTTTCCGAATCTATAACTATGGCAAAACTTTCCGAACCTATAACGTTGTCAAAACTGAACCGATTTTCAAAAGGAAAAGCGTTTTAGTCGTGGCTTGCTGTCAATAATTAAACCGCATTCATAGTTCGAAATTGTTTTTTTTGTTCGAAATTCGTGTTAAAACTTTCCGAACCTGTAACTTTGTCAAAACTTTCCGAACCTATAACTATGTGAAAACTTTTCGAACCTATAACTTTGGCAAAACTGAACCGATTTTCAAAAGGAAAGGCGTTTTAGTCGTGGCTTGCTCTCAATAATTAAACCGCATTCATAGTTCGAAATTAATTTTTTTTCGAAATTCGTGTTAAAACTTTCTGAACCTGTAACTATGTCAAAACTTTCCGAACATATAACTTTGTCAACACTGCACCGATTTTCAAAACGAAAGGCGTTTTAGTCGTGGCTCAATCTCAATAATTAAACCGCATTCATAGTTCGAAATGGTTTTTTTTTTCGCAATTCATGTTATAACTTTCCGAGCCTATAACTTTGTCAAAACTTTCCGAACCTATAACTATGTCAAAACTTTCCGAACCTATAACTTTGTCAAAACTGAACCGATTTTCAAAATGAAAGGCGTTTTAGTCGTGGCTTGCTGTCAATAATTAAACCGCATTCATAGTTCGAAATGTTTTTTTTTTTCGAAATTCATGTTATAACTTTCCGAACCTATAACTTTGTCAAAACTTTCCGAACATATAACTTGTCAAAACTTTTCGAACATATAACTTTGTCAAAACTGAACCGATTTTCAAAAGGAAAGGCGTTTTAGTCGTGGCTTGAACTCAATAATTAAACCGCATTCATAGTTCGAAATTAATTTTTTTTCGAAATTCGTGTTATAACTTTCCGAGCCTATAACTTTGTCAAAACTTTCTGAACCTATAACTATATCAAAACTTTCCGAACCTATAACTTTGTCAAAACTGAACCGATTTTCAAAAAGGAAAAGAGTTTTAGCCGTGGCTCGATTTCAATAATTAAACCGCATTCATAATTGGAAAAGTTTTTTTTTTTAAATTCATGTTATAACTTTCCGAGCCTATAACTTTGTCAAAACTTTCCGAACCTATAACTATGTCAAAACTTTCCGAACCTATAACCTTGTCAAAACTGAACCGGTTTTCAAAAGGAAGTCGTAGCTCGATCTCAATAATTCAACCGCATTCATAGTAGGAAATGTTTTTATTTTTTCGAAATTCCTGTCAAAACTTTCCGAACCTTTAACTTTGTCAAAACTGAACCGATATTCAAAAGGAAAGGCGTTTTAGTCATGGCTCGCTCTCAATAATTAAACCGCATTCATAGTTCGAAATTGTTTTTTTTTTTCGAAATTCGTGTTAAAACTTTCCGAACCTGTAACTTTGTCAAAACTTTCCGAACCTATAACTATGTGAAAACTTTTCGAACCTATAACTTTGGCAAAACTGAACCGATTTTCAAAAGGAAAGGCGTTTTAGTCGTGGCTCTTTCTCAATAATTATACTGCTTTCATAGTTGGAAATGTTTTTTTTTTCGAAATTCATGTTAAAACTTTACGAACCTATAACTTTGTCAAAACTTTCCGAACATATAACTTGTCAAAACTGAACCGATTTTCAAAAGGAAAGGCGTTTTAGTCGTGGCTCAATCTCAATAATTAAACCGCATTCATAGTTCGAAATTAATTTTTTTTCGAAATTCGTGTTAAAACTTTCCGAACCTATAACTATTTCGAAACTTTCCGAACCTATAACTTTGTCAAAACTGAACCGATTTTCAAAACGAAAGGCGTTTTAGTCGTGGCTCAATCTCAATAAGTAAACCGCATTCATAGTTGGAAATGTGTTTTTTTTTTCGAAATTCCTGTCAAAACTTTCCGAAATTATAACTTTTTTTAAAACTTTCCAAACCTATAACTTTGTCAAAACTGAACCGATTTTCAAAAGGAAGGGCGTTTTAGTCGTGGCACGATTTCAATAATTAAACCGCATTCATAGTTGGAAATGTTTGTTTTTTCGAAATTCATGTTATAACTTTCCGAACCTATAACTTTGTCAAAACTTTCCGAACCTATAACTATGTCAAAACTTTCCGAACCTATAACTTTGTCAAAACTGAACCGATTTTCAAAAGGAAAGGCGTTTGAGTCGTGGCTCCATCTCAATAACTAAACCGAATTCGTAGTTGGAAATGTTTTTTTTTTCGAAATTCATGTTAAAACTTTCCGAACATATAACTTTGTCAAAACTTTCCGAACCTATAACTATGTCAAAACTTTCCGAACCTATAACTTTGTCAAAACTGAACCGATTTTCAAAAGGAAAGGCGTTTAAGTTGTGGCTCGATCTCAATAATTAAACCGAATTCATAGTTGGAAAATTTTTTTTTTTCGAAATTCATGTTAAAACTTTCCGAAACTATAACTTTGTTAAAACTTTCCGAACCTATAACTATGTCAAAACTTACCGAACCTATAACTTTGTCAAAACTGAACCGGTTTTCAAAAGGAAGTCGTGGCTCGATCTCAATAATTCAACCGCATTCATAGTAGGAAATGTTTTTTTTTTCGAAATTCCTGTCAAAACTTTCCGAACCTGTTACTTTGTCAAAACTTTCCGAACCTATAACTATTTAAAAACTTTCCGAACCTATAACTTTGTCAAACCTTTCCGAACCTATAACTATGTCAAAACTTTCCGAATATATAAATTTGTCAAAACTGAACTTTCCGAACCTATAACTATGTGAAAACTTTTCGAACCTATAACTTTGGCAAAACTGAACCGATTTTCAAAAGGAAAGGCGTTTTAGTCGTGGCTCTTTCTCAATAATTATACTGCTTTTATAGTTGGAAATGTTTTTTTTTTCGAAATTCGTGTTAAAACTTTACGAACCTATAACTTTGTCAAAACTTTCCGAACATATAACTTGTCAAAACTGAACCGATTTTCAAAAGGAAAGGCGTTTTAGTCGTGGCTCAATCTCAATAATTAAACCGCATTCATAGTTCGAAATTAATTTTTTTTCGAAATTCGTGATAAAACTTTCCGAACCTATAACTATTTCGAAACTTTCCGAACCTATAACTTTGTCAAAACTGAACCGATTTTCAAAACGAAAGGCGTTTTAGTCGTGGCTCAATCTCAATAAATAAACCGCATTCATGGTTCGAAATGTTTTTTTTTCTTTCGAAATTCATGTTATAACTTTCCGAGCCTATAACTTTGTCAAAACTTTCTGAACCTATAACTATGTCAAAACTTTCCGAACCTATAACTTTGTCAAAACTGAACCGATTTTCAAAAGGAAAAACGTTTTAGTCGTGGCTCGATTTCAATAATTAAACCGCATTCATAATTTAAATGTTTTTTTTTCGAAATTCATATTAAAACTTTCCGAACCTATAACTTTGTCAAAACTTTTCGGAACCTATAACTATGTCAAAACTTTCCGAACCTATAACTTTGTCAAAACTGAACCGATTTTCAAAAGGAAAGGCGTTTTAGTCGTGGCTCTATCTCAATAATTAAACCGAATTCGTAGTTGGAAATGTTTTTTTTTTCGAAATTCATGTTAAAACTTTCCGAACCTATAACTTTGTCAAAACTTTCCGAACCTATAACTATGTCAAAACTTTCCGAACCTATAACTTTGTCAAAACTGAACAGATTTTCAAAGGGAAAGGCGTTCAAGACGTGGCTCGAAATCAATAAGTAAAATAAAATAAGTTGCCCGACACAACGCATCTTCAAACTTCAACACTTGTCTCCACATCGCCACCTAGAGTCCTAAGACAAAACCTACATCTATTCAAACCTGTTATTCTAATTATGCTATCCATAACCCCTTTCGGATTTTATGTGCTTTATATAACGATCTTTCCTACTTAATACATAGTGCCACTCCTACTTGCTCTCTTAAAAAACTAGTCTTGTGTCACTTGTGGAGGATGCTCTTTGAGAGAAGTTATTTCTGCGCAACTAATCAGGAGAGTACTCTGTTCGGCTTCCAGCCAAAGGATCGCTTCGATGCAGTTGGGGACTGGTACAATCTAGCCCTAAGTTAGTTTAATGCACTGGAATCGAAGCTGGCGAAAAAACCATCGTTAAAGTCGCAGTATGTTGCATTCATGCAGGAATACATTGATTTGAAGCACATGACCCTAGCCTCCAAGCAATCTGCTGAACCGTGCAGAAGCTTGACAGTACTACGACCAAATTGTGAGTCTGGTCTATCCCTAAACGATTTATTGTTCGCAGGAACATCTATACAACCGAAAATATTCACAACATTACTTCGATTTCGATTTTATAAGATTGCCTTATCCGGCGATATATGCAAGATGTATGTGTTCGCGTGTCTTCTCTAAACCAATATCTTCAATTTTATTGCATTTTATTTATTATTGGACGTAGATGTACTAACGGACAGTACATTCAAGTGGCCCAACGATACCAAGCACCGGCTTGTTAACGCGCGGACCCAAGCACAAAGCGACCCACCTCCCGCCCATCCGACCGAGGGGCGCACCGCGTAGCGTACGGTTACGAAGATCGCGAACATATAGACAAGTGACACAAGACTAGTTTTTTAGGAGAGCAAGTAGAAGTGGCACTACGTATTAAGTGGGAAAGATCGTTATATAAAGCACATAAAATCCGAAAGGGGTTATGGATAGCATAATTAGAATAACAAGTTTGAAGAGATATAGGTAAGAAATTTCTAGTATTTCTGATCGGAACTCCAAAGCTAATTTGGGTTATCAATTCAGATGAATCAACTTCCCCATTAATTAGTTTATGGAAAAAAGTTATTCCAAGCATTGTTCTACGATCAGAAAGAGAAGGAAGATTTATTAGTAAAAGTCTACTATGGTAGGAAGGTAAGTTAAGGTTATTGTCCCAATTAAGACCCCGAAGTGCAAAGAGTAGGAATTGTTTTTGCACTGATTCTATTCTATCCTGATGAATCCTGTATTTGGGATACCATATACAAGATCCATATTCGAGGATTGGTCGTACAAGAACATATACAGAGTTTTAGTAATATAGGGACTTAAGCTTTGGGTCCATTAAGACACCCAAATCTTCAACCCATCCAATCCGATCAAGTGGTTGGTTATCCAGAATATATGTATTAAAAAAGGGCATTCGTCTATAAAAAGACATAACTTTACATTTACTGCAATTGAGATGCAATAAATTTACTCTGCACCAAGTTTGAAAGTTGTCTAAGTCGTTTTGCAGATTTTGACCAGACAGAAGAGTTGCAGCCGACATGCATAATTTTACATCATCGGCATACATCAGCACCCGAGAGTGATTTATTACGGACGGAAGGTCGTTTATGAATAGAGTAAATAATAACGGTCCAAGGTGACTTCCTTGTGGAACACCAGAAGTGACCTGAACCGCTTTGGAAACTGAGTCATTAAAAAAGACTCTCTGAGTTCGAAAAGTTAAATAATCTTTAATCCAAAGAATAAGATTATTAGGAAAGCCCATAAGTTGAAGTTTATAAATTAAGAGGAAGTGATTTACAGAGTCGAAAGCCTTACTGAAATCAGTGTAAATAACATCAGTTTGCATTTTATCTTCAAAGCCTTTAATAACAAATGATGTGAATTCTAGCAAGTTAGTAGTGGTAGATCT
Source organism: Scaptomyza reducta (assembly GCA_035044485.1). Classification (NCBI taxonomy): domain Eukaryota; kingdom Metazoa; phylum Arthropoda; class Insecta; order Diptera; family Drosophilidae; genus Scaptomyza; species Scaptomyza reducta. Next base: position 37,665 of record JAWNNV010001148.1, on the reverse strand, counting down.
TTGTTTCATGAATCCGTGTTGGCACGGTGAAATCAGAGATTTACAAAGATGTTGAAGATGAGATGTTATTACTTTCTCAAAAATCTTAGGAATAGCAGACAACTTGGAGATACCCCTATAATTTTGAGCATTAGATTTGTTTCCTTTTTTATGCAAAGGAATAATATATGACTCTTTCCAAATTTTTAGGAAAGAGCATAACTCCACGGACAAACTAAACAATTTGTGCAAATGCTTTGAAAGGCCCTGAGCGCAGTACCTAAGCACACAGCTTGGTACTCCATCGGGTCCTGGAGAAAATGTTGGTTTAATAACCTGAAGATCACAAAGTAGGGAACTCTCTGTGATTTCCGGTACAAAAATGCAATTAGAGCCAATTAGCTGATAGGGGTAAGGCACGACGACTGGTTGAAAACAAGGGCTGTAAGTCGTTTGAAAAAATTCAGCAAACAGATCGGCAATGGCCTGATCTGAGTTGGCGTTAATTTCATCAAAATATATGTTTGATGGAAGTGTCGATGACTTGCGCTTCGTATTAACGAAATCTACATCTAGCCAGGTAATTCCTATAATACTGGTTATTGAGGACTGAGAAACTGGAACGAGCAATCAAGTATGCAGAATAAGCTAACGAAGAGCTGGATTTTCTAAAACTCTAGTAGAGTTTAGATTTTCGATTTTTAAGAATTGTCAACTCTTTGGTAAACCACACAGGTTTATTTGACCTGTTTGGCTTACCATAAGGGACACACAAGTCTAGTAATGAGTTTAAAGTGTTATAAAAAATACTGATTGCCACGTCCAAATTGTCAGACCCGTAGAGTGGGGACCAGTCAGTCAGGGATAAAAGCTGAGTAAGTTTTGTAAAATCGGTCTTCCGAAATTGACGAACTCGGCTTAAATGTCTTCTACTGGGGCAAAGCACCCGGTAGGGTAAAGTGATCGACACCTCCAACGTTGGGTGGTATAAATCTTCTGGAGAAGAAATGGGTTGTGATCGGATAATGGATGAGGAGGATGAATCCAAAACCAAAACCAGATCAAGCATTTTATTAAGAGAATTTGGAATATAATTGATTTGACTCAATGACATTCCAAGTAGTTTAATTAAAAATTCGTTCTGAGCCGAGGGGGTCAGAGCACCAGAGTCGGGACAAGAAATCCAGGTAACTTCAGTAATATTGAAATCACCAAGAACTACAAGGAAATCGCGATCAGAAAGCATGCAAGAAACAGACAATATAGCAGACAAATGAGCATCGTACACAGAGTTATCGGAGGAAGGAGGTATATACGAACAAGTAATAAAAATACGAATACCATTAATAATCAACTTTACAGCAACAAATTCTATATCTATAGAACCACCCACTATTACTGTCTCCGAAGAATAATCTACATCAACAGCAATAAGTACACCACCGCCACGACGAAGAGTACGGTCTTTTCTATAGATACAGTATCTGTTGGATAGAATTTCAGAACTAAGGATGTCTTGCCTTAACCAAGTTTCAGTAAAGGCAATGACATGAAAAGGAAAAGAATGGCTATTAAGGTATAAACTACTTAGTTTACTACATAGACCTCTAACATTCTGATAGCCAAGTAAGAAAGCAGTTGTTAGTTTTTTGAACTATCAGAATTGGGAAGAGTTTTAGATACAACTACTGGGGTGGGGGATACAATCGGAGGCCGATTTTTCTTTCTGGCAGTATATTCATTAACTATTATGTGCTCCGGCCAAAATTCTTTGCAACATATAGAGCTAAAATCTTGACTCGAAACACTGATTTTAAAAGACGAGATATTCCGAGTGTAATTGAATTAGAATTTTTCCACCGTAAAATTGGCTTTAGATTTGGCCTTGACATCATCAGATATTAAATCAGGGGGAAGCCTTGAAACAAAAATTTGTTTTTTTGGTGGAACGGCAACAAATCTTCTGATAATATCTTCAACTGAAGCGTTATTTTCAGGTAATGGAAGGTTTGGTTCTTTGGATATATTGGTGTCATTTGGTTGAACTATGTCAACACTATTAACCACCAAAGACACCGAAGGACTGGGATTAGATGAAACAACGTCCATGGGGATTATCAGGACTTCATCTGGTATCTCGTGTGTTATAGGAACTGGGGCAGAAGGATCGTTAATTAATTTATTTTTATTTTTATTTTTGGGCTCTAGAACGATTGGAGGGTTGTCAGACACGACAGGGTCCGATGACTTCCCAACATTGGCTTTTTTGCGCTTTGGAGAATCGCTCAAGAGATTTTTCTCACTCAGATTTCTCTGCACCGTAGAGAAATTTTCACACAGTTTTTGTAACTGACCGAAAACTCCCTCAAAGCCAAGCTGAGTCCTCATGAAGCCTGCCATGTCTTTCCTTCTCTCCAAACAGGACCAACATGGCCACTCTAGATTAGTAGTGCCCATCAAATCAATAACACGGCCGTTCAGACCAGCACATTTTTCATGTGCGACATTTGGGCACATCCAGCAGCCAATAAAAGCCATCTTTGTATTGGCGCGAACCTGGCAGCCCTTGTAACAACAGACTGACATTATATTTGCAAAACAAATTTATTAATTAAATAAAAGATGAAAAAAAAAATCAAATAAGTAAATACTGCTCAAAAGGTTTAGGGCCACCCTAGGGTTAAAAATATGATTACGTTTGAAAATACTTACAAAAGCAAAACACAAACAAAACGTACCGGCGCGAGCGCAGCAACCGAAAGCAACAACAACGGAATAAACTAAACCGGGACCGACACCAACACAAAAGAGCGCGTGAGAGCCAAAGGTCGTGACAGAACGGTTTAATGCACAGAGAGCGCGCACAGAAAAAACTAGAAGAGCGCAAGTGCAAAAATACAAAAACAAAATATCAGCAGGCAACAAGCGAACTGAGCACAATAAGCAGTAAGCTTGGACTGCAAAATCGTTGTTGTTTTGGGCACTTGGCAAATAAATGCAAATAAAGTATTTAAATTATTGTTCAATTTGGGATTTCAATACCGATGAAACCCAAAGTCACAAAACTTTTTATTTGCACAGAGTCGCGAAATTTTTAAGGAAAATAAAACGCACAAAAATAAAACAAAAGCGGGGAGCACAAAAAAAACACGTTCGTTGCTAAGCGAAGAGGGCACGAATGATGATGGCGGAACAACGCGAGCGATGAAGTACAGGTGTACACCTTAAATACTGTTACATGCGGAACAAAGCCTGCGGCATTTTTAGCTATTCGAGCTATGCAACAGCTTTCGTACGACGAAGAAACCTTGCGTCAAGGATTATTCGTAGGGATTTTTACGTCGACGATTTAATTCGTCAGCAGGTCAAGGAGCTGCTTCGTAGGGGGAACTTTCCCATACGCAAATGGTGTTCAAATGACGAAGCTGCGCTGGACGGCGAGCTGAAAGCGGACTGCGAAAAAATGGTAAAGTTCGACGATGGAACCGATGTCAAGAAGGCCCTGGGTTTGGCTTGGGACACTAACTCTGATCATCTTCTATTCAGTCCGTCGCATACTCTCTTACACAGCATTGTAACCAAGCGTACAATACTAGCCACAATCGCCAAATTCTACGACCCCCTCGGGTTAATATCTCCCATAATTACAAAATTAAAAATATTCTTACAGACACTGGGAAGGAAAAACTCAATTGGGACGAAGCCATTCCTCAGTATCTGCACTCTGCTTGGATTGAGCACATCTCCCAAATAGCCGTAGCTGGTACGCTCAAATTCCCTCGACATATTTTGTAGCCACACGCATCATGGGAAATACATGCGTTCTGTGATGCAAGCCTAGTCGCATACGGCACCTGTGTTTACGTGAGATCAGAAGCGCAGGGTGCCTACTCGTCGCATCTTCTCTGCTCTAAGTCACGAGTTGCACCACGAAAAACACTTACAATTCCCAAGCTGGAACTAGCCGCCGCACACCTACTATGGCAGCTCGTCTCTATCATCGCTCAATGCATACCGCACCCTTGCCAGTTCTTTTGTTGGTCTGACTCCACTATTGCGCTCTCTTGGATTTGACAAGATCCATCTGAATTTAATATTTTTGTATTCAGGAACGCACTAAGGGGATGATTTGGAGCCACGTTCCTACTCACTTGAACCCAGCCGACATATTGTCACGTGGCTGCGGAGCACGCGAACTTTTGGGATCGAATCTGTGGCGTGAAGGGCCGGCTTTTCTACGCTCATCTAATGCTGATTGGCCGCCAGACATTCCTACCAGCTCAGACCTACCCGAACGTCGTCGTCATGTCTTAATCCAAACAGACAAGCTTGACATATTACTCAGATGCAAGTACCAAAACTCGCTTGGCAAAATGCAACGAGTCTTTGGATATATACACCGGTTTGCTCAGCTGAAGACGAAGGATCAAGTTCTTTCCAAGGGCCCACTGACAGTCGACGACGTACAAACGGGTACACATCTCCTACTTAGAGAAATGCAAATTATCCATTTCGCCGAAGAGCACAAGGATCTGCTCAAAGGGAAGAGCGTATCGTCAAAATCGAAGCTCATATCGTTAAATCCGATTATGGACAGCTTCGGATTAATTCGCGTTGGTGGACGTCTTCAGAATTCGTTTCTGGATTACAAGGCAAGGCACCCAATAATTCTGCCAGCTCAGCACACCGCCACCATCGCTATTATCGAACACTTTCACCGCAAATTTTTGCACAGTGGACCACAAAGTTTGCTGGCACACTGCGACAACGATTTTGGCCCATTGGCGGGCGAAAAACTGTGACAACAGTCATTGGAAAATGCATCTATTTCTTTCGTATCAAGCCCAAGATGATCGAGCACATTATGGCTCCGTTACCAGCCGATCGAGTGCAACCAGGCCGCCCATTCTGCACAACCGGAGTAGATCTTTGTGGACCATTCCTTGTCAAGTCTGAAGTCAGGAACAGACCACCCACAAAGTGCTACATATCCATTGCTTTTCCACCAAGGCATTACATCTGGAATTGGTGCAGTATTTGTCAACCGCATCCTTTATCGCTGCATTAAGGCGCTTCATCGGCATCAGAGGCAAACCGCTTTCAATCTGGTCTGACAATGAAACTAACTTTTTTGGAGCGCGGAATGAGCTGAGAGAGCTGAGGCTCCTTTTTTCAAGGGACCCTCATATAAAGGAGCTTTCGAACTTCTGCCTGTCGATTTCAATCAACTGGAACTTTATTCCGACTCGGTCTCCTCATTTTGGTATTAATGGCGGCGGTAAAATCCGCAAAGGAAAATCTGTTCTCACATTCAATAAACTTCGTACCCTTATATGCGAAATTTCAGCAATGTTAAACTCACAATTTCAGAAAATCCTGGTCACTTCTTGATTGGAGCCCCATATGCCACAATCGAAGAACCCGACATAGCGCAAATCGATAACAATCGCCTAAGTCGATGGCAGCGCGTCAGTCAAAGGCAGCAGACATTCTGGCGCAAATGGAGCACCAACTACCAACTATCGCTGCTTCAGGAACAGTCAAAGTGGCGTTCATCGATGCCTAACCTGATGGACAACTCAATCGTTGTCCTGAAGGACGAAAACGTGCCACCCCTTAAATGGCGTCTTGGCCGAGTCAAAAGCACGATTACTGGACCAGACGACGTATCCTGAGTTGCAATCATCAAAACTGCAGTTGGCACCGTCAAAAGAGCCATTAGCAAGATCGCTGTGCTGCCCCTTGAGACCAAATCGGTTGAAACCCTCGCACTTCCAACGGGGGGAGCATGTCGGAGGCAGCAGCAGCTAAAAAATAATTTCTTATTTTATTTTTATTTAAGCTCAGTATATAATGAAAAGTTAACGTAGTTCATAAGTAGTTCACAATTTACTCAGCACTAATTATCATCTTTGATTTGCACATTCGTTTGCATCCAATTGCATAGCTTTCGTCCGACTGTTTGACAAAGCTTAATCTTCTTTATCTATCACTTTTTACCTCTCGTCTGCTACGGTTGCACGCTAGCATAAAAATTGTCATGTGCATAGTTAAAGTAAAACATACAAATACATACGCTCGTAATATAATTGTATATAGTTAAAAGTTAAACATACAAACACATACGCATAAATTAATTATCCAAAATTCTTAATTGTGAATAAATCATTGAAAGAAAATAATGTAAAGCTATCGTGTTTTACATTTAGTAAAATCTTCACACAACTTTCAAAAAACAATTCGAACATAGGTGAACACAAAAAAGTGCCTCCTCTAAACAATTTTAATATATCCTCATCAAATTTGGGAATGGTTATGCCAGGCAAGTTTATGTCATTGATAGTTTTGCACTGCCTATTGTTTCTTATTGCCTTATCCCTTTGTATATCGTCTTCTGAGTGTAGATACTGCTTTATATCAAATCCACTTTCTTCCGGGTTTTCAACTTCTTCATAGAGCCAAAAATGGACCTCTTGAATTTGTGTCCCTAGATTCCTTATGAGCGGCATTAGTGAGGGCTCAATAGAAGTGCTCTGGTGAAATGTGCGAACCGTTGTTCTTATGTGCTCGTAGTAAGTGGAGATTTTTCTCTCATCGGAATGCTTTTTAATTAGCCTTAAAATCTCAGTCTGATATCTTGCTGGACATCAAGCAACTCGTCAATGGTTGCTTTATCTGATGCCATTTTAAACTTTGATAACTTATTTTTTGTCACTTGCTGGACTTTAAAGATATGTACGAGTATATCAAATTTATATATCAGTCCTTGCTTATTGTAGTCGCTTGAGGGAATTTGCAAATATTCTGTGGTCGTTTATGTAGCGAGAGAACACTTAGCCTAGTTGACAGTTCAGTTGTTTACACTAACAAAAATATAGTGAGTTGTGTTAGCAGGTTACAAGAATCCTTTTGAGAACTTCAATTTAGGATGTTGGAGTTTGTTATTATTTTGTCCCATAGTTAACAACTTCAGATTTTCAACGTCGGGGTCACCAAAATGTTATTGTATGTGTAACGTTTGTTATTTTAATAATTAAAATTTTTATCGCACTTTGTTCTTGACAATTTTTGTCGCCTACGATAAGAGTTTGGATGTTGCACTGCTCTGTTTTCTCTCAGCAATGAGATTGCTTCTAGAGGTTGGAAGTCGAATCACAGCCAACTTCATACTATATAAAAAACATTTGGAGACAACTCCTATAATAAGTACATGCGTATTACATCGCTCTCTCTCTTTTATTCAGTCTTCAAATTGTAAAGCCAGTCTGTCCGGTGTCGAAAATATAAATGTTATCACGACGCACAAGTTGGTGCAAAGGAAAAACCTTTTATAATAAACGGAAATAAAGTTCGATCAAGCACAAAGCGACCCACCTCCCGGCCGTCCGAAGATCGCGAACATGTAGACAGATGACACAAGTCTAGTTTTTTAAGAGAGCAAATGGCACTATGTATTATATAGGAAAGATCGTTATATTTTGCACATAAGAACCGAAAAGGGCTATGTATTACCAGAAGTAACAGAAGCGCTATAGGTACAAAATATCTAGTATTTCTATATGTCTATAATTATGCATATGTTCCATTAGGTTGGACCAAATGTCTATTGGTAACCTAAAAATTAGAGTGAACCAAATAATTTAATTTAGTTAGCGTAATTAGAGGACAATGAAAATATTGTCATAAAAAAGAAAACTATTTATTGTAAGAAATAAATATATGATTCATAAGAAAATACCTATTGATGAGTCCAAATAAAAACAAAATTTAATATATGAAAACACACAGGTTTTTTCCGACCCTAATTTAATTTAAATTCTGGAAATTTTCTTTAATTGCTTTTCAGCGAACTCCCGACTAAATAAATTCCTATTTAATTAAGTACCAAATAATTACTAAACTTATTGCTAATTAAAATACATGTATCCATTATAACCATTATAGACAAACGCGGTTAATTAGTTAAACTCAAAAAAATTTGTTATTATTATTATTATTCCTTGTCACATACGTTTGCAATATTTTTTAAGCAATATGAAAAAGGCTTTCTCTTCTTTTATAATGTATTCTTCTTAAGAAATATTAGTGAAATAAACTAAGAACGAATACTGAGTATATTGAAACTGAGTTCGTTGGGTAGGGTATAGCAGGCGGTTTTCAACCACCAGCTTCAGACAACGGGAAGCAGTCAGTACTTAAACTGACTACTAGTGAAGCGTCACAACTAGCACTTGTAATTCCTTCGGTGGGCACAGGTATATGCGATGGTAGAAATGAGTGTAGACTGAGTTGTATCGATTTGTACTAAAAACACACTGATTTTATTAACGAAAAATCCCAATATTTATAGGTAAAAATACCTTAGGTTAACATGTTTGTGGTGTCACTTAAATTTGATTATTGTGTTCTCAGCAATTGCTTGCTAATGCATATTTGGTAACTACCGGATTGGCTGATCGCTGCTCTAATAACACATATAGTGCAGTCAGCGGTATTCTGTGTGGTCACAGATATTGTGTCGCTAAGAGTTTCTGACCTGTAGTATTGGTTTCAAGTTAAGTGTGTCAATAAATATATGGTAATATGTATGGTCTTGACATAGTTTTCATTGTGTTGATAATTGTGTGTCATTTCTTAAATATTTTTTTTTATTTTTTATGATTTAAGTGTGTGCTAACTATATACACCTAAATAGATGCAAAGGATAAACAAATCGCAAATATGCATAAATTTACTATCACCGTCAGAGATGGATATGTCCACCCGGACCTCTGGGGTGAATGGGGAACTGGACGCGAGTCTTCGCGTCATGGTTTGAATCCGAACGCGCCCAGCCTTATTACCCCGGAAGCCCCCACCAACGTCGTTTTGGAGGCCCTAAATTGCCGTCAAGCTAACTACTTTTGCATGCAGCAACCATCCAGGCCTGGACGTCCCCGCAGAAATTCTGGCCACATTTCTGGCAATTTGATGCGAAAAAACCATCCTACGGTTGGTCCCTGCGACGTGGCGGTCGGCAGTACACGGTCGTGTGTGCCGTTTCCAATCCAGCCTAGTCGAGAAGTACCGACTAGACTATACGCTGAACCCTACATTTTAAAAATCATTTTAAAAATCGGGTTTGTTATAATTCAACTTTATAAACATTCGCCTGTCAAGGTAATGAGGTAAATTGTAATAAAACACTAACTCCAGTTGATTGTTAACTGCTGGCAAGTCTAAAAAACAGTCCACCAAAAGCGAATAAATCAAGACCTTGTCTGTTAAGATTAAAGCATGACGACGACATTCAGCGCAGATATTGCGCCGCAGGATAGGAATGTTTGGCGGCCAATCAACAGTTGATGAGTGTAGAAAAGCAGGTCCTTCACACCAAAGATTCGATTCGAGTGCTCGACAACCACGTGATAAAATGTCGGCTGGATTCAAATCAGTGCGCTCGTCAATCTGAGATATCCTGTTGGATATAAAAATATTAAATTCAGATTGTCGAATCCAAGAGAGTGCAAAAGTCGAGTCAAACCAATAATAAAACTAGCAAGGGTGCGGGCGCATTGAGCGATGTGGGAGATGAGCTTTGATAGAAGGCGGCTAGTTCCAGCATGGGTATTGTAAGCATCTTTAGTGCTGACTCTCCTGATGTAGAGCATATAAGATGTGACAAGTAGGCAACCTGCGCTTCTGATCGCCTGTAAAACAAAACGAGGGAATTTGAACGTACATATTTGGAAGATGTGCTCAAACCAAGCAGAGTGAAGAGACTGATGAAGTGGTTCATCCCAATTGAGTTATTTCTTCCACAATTTCTGTAAGAATATCTTTAACTTCGTGATTATAGGATACAGTAGCCCTATATGTCTAGTATTGGTACAATGATGAGGCAAAAAGTATTGAGGTACAGAAGATTTCTTGGAGGCTAATGACATGTGCTTCAAATCAATGTAGTCTTTCATGACTGCAACATAACGAGACTTTAAAGATGAATTTCTGGCCAGTTTCGATTCGAGTGCAATGACAAGTGCATCGGACCGATCCGTGGCTGGGAGCCGAAGAGAGCACTCTCCTGATTCAAGACGCGAATAATTGCGGAGAACTGCTCACAACGATCATCCATTGATACTTTGACCTTTGTAAAAGAGCGGATCAGTGAGGTGGAAGTTCCAGCCGTATTTATATCAAGGTGCGTTACGACTGCAGAAAATGTTCCTTCATATGAGCCAATAGCTGACTGATTTTTTTGAGCGAGAGAGAAGATATAGCTACAACTGAAGCGGGTTAACGAAACGGGTGGTGACAAAGTTCAGCTGCGATGCTGAATACAGCTGAGCTCTATAAATTATAATGATCATCAGATTGGCATAAGACACAACATCTAGTACATCAACGAACAATAGGTTGAGCGACTGTAGGGGTGAAGGGAACTGATGATTTAACACCTTCCTGTTTGTCTAAGACGCACGTGTTGTCTTAGTATTGACGGCTGTGAAATGCTGTGATATCAGTAATAAAACATTTCTTATGTAGTTTGTTTGCAACTATGGTAAGGGCCGTGGCCATAAGCCCAGACATACACTCAACAATATGATAACGCGACTGTCTTGGCATATACATAGACAGAAAGCTTACCTGGCGAAAACACATCCAGATTATGAAATCGAAAGGAATATACTGTACACGTACTGCATTGCATTGTACCAATGGTTAACCAGCCTACCAGTCCCTCTGTATGAACAGATGCTTGCTATCTCTCATTGTCTCTCTCTGAGATCACAAGAAGAATTGATTTTTGTGTACCATTCTTTACCCATTCGGAAGTTTGGAACAGGCTGCCCATAAAATGCTACATATCAATATTATTTTGTTTTTTCCACCAAGGCATTTAATTTGGAATTGGTGGAGGACTTTTTAACCGCATCGTTTGTCGCTGCATTAAAGCGAAACATCGTCATCAGAAGCAAACCCAACTCAAACTTTGTTGGAGCGTGGAATGAACTGAGGGAACTTAAGCGACCCCCATATTCAGGACCTTTCGAACTCTTGGATATTGGATAAAATATAAGAGAATTGCATCCTCGGTCTCCTTATTTTGGTGTTAAAAATACGGTAATTTCCCGAAAACATCATTTCTATGGCGTCGTTTTCATTTCGTACCCTTGTATGCGCAATTTCCACAATTTTAAACTCACGGCCTCTTTGTCCCTATTCAGAGAATCCAAGCGACTTAGAATTTCAGACTATTGGTAATTTTTTCATTAGTTCTCCATATGCCATAATCCAGGACACCGACATAACGCTTATTGACATCAATCGCCTAAGTCGCTGGCAGCGCGTCTATCAAATGCAGCAGGTATTCTGGCTCAAATTCAATCGTTGTCCTGAAGGACGGCAACGTGCCACCCTCTCAATGGCGTCTTGGCCGGGTCGAGAGTACAATATGTGATGACGGCGTCAAAAGAGCCGTTGGCAAGATCGCTGTTTAAATTTAGTCAGCAACAAATACGTATAAAAGCAAAATTTACAAACATCAGCTAATATAATGAAAAATAATATAATTGAAAATACACATTAAAGAAACCAATTTAAAGTGATTGTGTTTTACATTCAGTAAAATAAACTCCAACCTTCTGAACGAGTTTAAACATAGGTAAACCCTCAAAAAAGTACTTTCTCGAAACAAAGATAGTTTCAGACACTAAACAAACTTTGATTGTTAGATTTTCGTAAGATGAGCATTTTTTGATGCCATCACCTAACCTTTGTTTTTTTACAACCTGACACTAGCCCCATATAAATAGTTCATTTTTCAAAATTAAATTTTTCTATTCCACAAATATGTGCACAAAAAATAAAGAGAGACAACAGAAGATTATCAAAAAAAACAGTAAACAAACTAAAAGTGACATACAGTCCTTTAAAAAAGATGTAGAGACTGATAACCATAAAAATTTCTGTGGAGGATTTATTGGAGCGCCTGTGTACTGACGAGAAACTGGTAAGGTTGACTAAAGACAAGTATCATATAGCTTTTATTAGATAAAAAATAAATGTCTTAGGATCTATCACACTCAGCAGCTAAATTGCGACTTGAAATAGATGGCCCCAATTCATTAACTCCACCACCAAGGACTCCGGAGTGGATTAATTTTCTTAAAAGTATGTTTGGCGGATTTGCCATGCTACTCTGGTCAGGCGCTTTTCTTTGCTTTACAGCATACCTCATACAAATATTTACAAAGTCTAACACAACTGATGTATTGTATTTAGGCGTAGCCTTGTGGGCAGTAGTAATAATTACGGGCTTATTTTCGTACTTTCAGGTAAAGTAGTAAACGTTGTAAACACATTCAACAAAGAGTTTGCCTAGAATAGGAACATAAATCAACTGCCATTATGGACTCCTTTAAGTACCTCGCACTGCAGTTTGCGACGGTAATACGCGAAGGGGAAATCAATACCGTATCTGCCGAAGAACTTGTAGTCGGCGATATAGTTGAAGTTAAGTTCGTTGATCGCATTTTAGAGTCTCACAGTCTTAAGGCTGACAACTCATCTCTTACAGGCGAATCTGAGCCTCAGATTCGATCGACCGAGTTTACACATGATAATCCATTAGATTTCACCAAATGTGCTAGAGGGAACATGTCGTGAAGTTGTCATAGCGACTGGAGACAGGAGTGTTATGGAACGAATTGCCAATCTAGCTGCTGGTTTGGACCAGGTACAGTCTCCAATCTCTCGGGAAATAGCGCACTTTATTCGAATTATAACTGTGTTTGCGGTTTTGCTGGGCTGCACATTTTTATACCCTTAACCCATTGAAAATGGGTAAAAAGGGTATAATGGATTTGTGCAAAAGTATGTAACAGGCAGAAGGAAGCATCTCCGACCCCATAAAGTATATATATTCTTGATCAGCATCAACAGCCGAGTCGATATAGCCATGTCCGTCTGTCCGTCCGTCCGTCCGTCCGTCTGTCCGTCTGTCCGTCTGTCCGTCCGTATGTATGAACGCGTCGATCTCAGAGACTATAAGAGCTAGAGACTCCAGATTTGGTATATAAGCTCGCCTAATCCCTAGGCAGTACAAGTTTGTTTTAGATTTTTGATAACTCTTCCCGTTTCCGATATACACATGTAATCGATAACAACAAAATCTTCAATTTAGAATTCTTTTTGATGCAGTTTGAAAGATTAGACTAAATAAAGACAATCTGTGAAAATTTTATTGAAATCGGCTGAGAAACACTGGAGATATGGAGTATTGAAATTACTTACTTGTTTATAATTGCTTTGATTCTTGGGTATGCTTTTCTTGATGCAGCAATATTTTTTATAGGAATTATTGTGGCCAACGTGCCTGAAGGACTATTGGCTACTGTAACAGTATGCCTAACACTTACCGCTAAGCGAATGGCTAACAGAAATTGTTTAGTAAAGAACTTGGAAGCCGTTGAAACATTGGGGTCTACATCAACAATATGTTCAGATAAGACTGGAACGCTTACACAAAACCGTATGACCATAGCACATTTATGGTATGATCAAGCAATTGTGGAGTCTAATACCACAGAATCATTTAAGGGTACAGAATTTAGTAAGGAAAATAAATCATTTAATGCGCTTTTGTTATGCGCTGCCTTGTGTAATGCTGCTGACTTTAAAGGTGGCCAAGAAGAACTAAACACATTAAAAAAAGATGTAATCGGAACTGCTTCTGAGGCAGCACTTCTTAAATTTGCAGATATAGTTTATGGTAACATAGGGGCCGTGCGTCGAACTCATTTTAAAGTCACTGAAATATCATTAAACTCAACTGATAAGTTCCAAGTATCTGTTCATACGTACAATACTAGCGATGCCTTTTACATAGTAGAAATAAAAGATGCCCCAGAGCGTATGTGGGATCGGTGCAGCATGATTATAATCAACGGCGAAAATATGCTGCTAACTTCGAGTTTAAAAGCTAAGTTTGATAATGCATATTTGGATATGGGTGGAATGGGTAAGCGCGTTCTGGGATTTGCTGATTTAGTTTTATCGAAAGATGATTATCCACAATCTTTTGTATTTAACACGAAACCACCAAACTTTCCATTAACAAACCTGCGGTTTTTAGGGTTGATTTCGATGAATGATCCACCCCGCGCGGCGGTCCCTGATGCAGTCGCTAAATGTCGCAAAGCAGGAGTACGTGTTATAATGGCTACTGGGGATCATCCAATCACAGCTAAGGCAATTGCCCAAAGTGTCGGAGTAATAACAAAACCCACTTTGGAGGACATTGCACAGAAACGTGGCATTCCAGTACGTGAGGTAGATCCACGTCAGGCTGGTGCTATTGTTTTACATGGCGGTGAGCTGCCTGACATGAAAGCAGAAGAAATTGATGTAGTTATTCATTATCATAACGAAATAGTGTTTGCAAGGACTTCTCCGCAGCAAAAACTTATCATAGTGGAAGCCTTTCAAAGACGTGGTGAAATTGTGGCAGTAACAGGTGATGGTGTTAATGACTCACCGGCATTAAAACGCGCTGATATTGGAGTAGCTATGGGCATAACTGGATCAGATGTATCTAAACAGGCTGCTGACATGATTTTATTAGATGACAACTTTGCATTCCATTATAGTAGCAATTGAAGAAGGTCGACTTATATTTGATAATTTAAAAAAATCAATTGCTTATACTCTTACCTCTCTTACCAGAGATAACACCTTTTATGTTTTTTATGATGTTTGACATTCCATTAGCACTAGGCACTATAGCAATTCTGTGTATCGACATTGGCACAGATATGTTACCAGCAATCTCTTTAGCATATGAAAAGGCAGAGTCGGATATTATGTCACACATGCCTCGTGATCCATATGAAGACCGATTTGTTAACAAAAAGTATGCTACTTTACTAAAACGAATATGTTTGTGACCATTCTTTATTCTTTAGACTCATTCTAATGGCATACCTTCAAATTGGTGTAATTCAAACTATAGCATGCTTTTTCACATTTTTTGCAATAATGGCCGAACATGGATTTCCTCTTTCAAGGCTAGTTGGTATAAGAAATGATTGGGATTCAAAAGATGTTGAAGATTTAATTTATGGATATGGACAAGAATGGGTATGTTGTAGTTAAATATTTTTATGCAGACTAGCTTAATCTATTGCGATTTTTTAAGATCTAATTTGGTAACAAGTGTCGTAATTAAAAGCTATCTCTGAAATGTTAACAGGTGAAAAATTTACTATGGCTTATAGAATTTATAGCTGCTCTCTTTGCATAGCATTTTTCCCAATTCATTTCGCGACTAATGGGTTTTATCGGTATTGAAATCCCAAATTGAACTATAAATTAAATACTTTATTTGCATTTATTTGCCAAGCTTACTGCCTTATGTGCTCAGTTCGCTTTTTGTGCCTGGTGATATTTTGTTTTTGTATTTTTGCACTTGCGTTCTTTTAGTTTTTCTGTGCGCGCTCTCTGGCTCTCACGCGCTCTTTTGTGTTGGTATTAGTCCCGGTTTAGTTTATTCCGTTGTTGTTGCTTTCAGTTGTTTGGCTCGCGCCGTTACGGTTTGTTTGTGTTTTGCTTTTGTGAGTATTTTCAAGCGTAATCATACTTTTAACTCCCTAACCTTTTGAGCAGTATTTAGTTATTTGATAAATAACTATTTTTTTGAGCGATTCTCAAAAGCACAAAAAAGCCAATGTTGGGAAGTCATCGGGCCATGTCGTGTAAAAATAAATTAATTAACAATCCTTCTGCCCCAGTACTAAAATAAACGAGATACCAGATGAAGTAATGATAATCCCCATGGATGTTGTTTCATCTAATCCCAGTCCCTCGGTGTCTTTGGTGGAGAATAGTGTTGACATAGTTCAACGAAATGACACCAATATATCCAAAGAAAAACAAACGGTCCATTACCTAAAAATACAGCTTCGGTTGAAGATATTATCAGAAGATTTGTTGCCGTTCCACAAAAATAAAATTGTTGGTACAAGGCTTCCCCCTGATTTAACATCTGATGATGTCAAGGCCAAATCTAAAGCCAATTTTACGGTGGAAAAATTAAAATTCAATTACACTAGGCATATCTCGTCATTTAAAATCAGTGTTTGGAGTCAAGATTTTAGCTCTATATGTTGCAAAGAATATTGTCCGGAGCACATAATAGCTAATGAATATAAGTCAGAAAGAAAAATCTGCTTCCGATTGTATCTCCCACCCTAGTAGTTGTTTCTAAAACTCTTCCCGATTCTGATAGTTCAACTAACAGCTGCCTGCTTACTTGGCTATCAGAATGTAAGAGGACTATATAGTAAACTAATATAGTAAACTATATAGTAAACAGCAGCAGCTAAACAATAAATTAAGCTCAATATATAATGAAAAGCTAACGTAGTTCATAAGTAGTTCACAATTTACTCAGCACTAATTCTCATATTTGCCTTGCACATTCGATTGCTTCTAATTGCATAGATAAGCTTTCATCCGGCTGTTTGGTGAAGCTTAATCTTCTTCATCTCTCGCTTTTTACCTCTCATCTGCAACGGTTGCGCGCTCGTACAACATTGTTACGCACATAATTACTGTATCTATAGAAAAGACCGTACTCTTCGTCGTGGCGGTGGAGTGCTTTTTGATGTCGATGTAGACTATTCTTCTTGTTTCTATAGATATAGAATTTGTTGCTAATGTTGATTATTAATGGTATTCGTATTTTTATACCCTTAACCCATTGAAAATGGGTAAAAAGGGTATAATGGATTTGTGCAAAAGTATGTAACAGGCAGAAGGAAGCATCTCCGACCCCATAAAGTATATATATTCTTGATCAGCTTCAACAGCCGAGTCGATATAGCCATGTCCGACTGTCCGTCCGTCCGTCTGTCCGTCCGTATGTATGAACGCGTCGATCTCAGAGACTATAAGAGCTAGAGACTCCAGATTTGGAACATAAGCTCGCCTAATCCCTAGGAAGTACAAGTTTGTTTTAGATTTTCGATAACTCTTCTCGTTTCCGATATACTCATGTAATCGATAACAACAAAATCTTCAATTTAGAAAACTTTTTGATGCAGTTGGAAGATTAGACTAAATAAAGACAATCTGTGAACATTTTATTGAAATCGGTTGAGAAACACTGGAGATATGGAGTATTGAAATTAAGAAAGTATGCCCTATATGCGTATACATACAGACACTCACACATACTTGCAAGCACTGACTGTATGCGTAAATTGTAGGGTTAAGGGTATAGTCTAGTCGGGATTTCTCGACTAGAGCCTTCTTACTTGTTTTTGTTTTGGATCCGGCCTCCTGATCTGTTACCAGATCACAACCTACATCTTATCCAGAAGATTTATACCACCCAACGTTGGAGGTTTCGATTACTTTACCCTACCGGGTGCTATGACCCAGTACAAAACATTTAAGCCGAGTTCGTCAATTTCGGAAAAAATTTACAAAACTTACTCAGCTTTTATGCCTACGGGTCTGACAATTTGGACGTGGCAATCAGTATTTTTTATAACACTTTAGATTATTTATTAGATTTGTGTGTCCCTTATGGAAAGCCCAACAGGTCTAACAAACCTGTGTGGTTTACCAAAGAGTTGGCAATCCTTAAAAATCGAAAATCTAAACTCTACAAGAGTTTTAGAAAATCCAGCTCTTCGTTAGCTTATTCTGCATATTTGATTGCTCGTTCCAGTTTCTCAATCCTCAATAACCAGTGTTATAGGAATTACCTGGCTAGGTGTAGATTAATACGAAGTGAAAGTCATCTACACTTCCATATAACATATTTTTTGATGAAATGAAAGCCAACTCAGATCAGGCCATTACCGATTTGTTTGCTGAATTTTTTCAAACGACTTACAGCTCTTGTTTTCAACCAGTCGTCGTGCCTTACCCCTATCAACTAATTGGCTCTAATTGAATTTTTGTACCGGAAATCGCAGAGAGTTCTGTGATCTTCAGGTTATCAAGCCAACATTTTCTCTAGGACCTGATGGAGTACCAAGCTGTGTGGTTAGGTACTGCGGTCAGGGTCTTTCAAAGCCTGTGCACAAATTGTTTAGTTTGTCCGTGAAGTTATGCTCTTACCAAAAATTTGGAAAGAGTCATATAATATTCCTTTCCTAAAAATGGAAACAAATCTAATGCTCAAAATTATAGGGGTATCTCTAAGTTGTCTGCTATTCCTAAGATTTTTGAGAAATTAATAACATCTCATCTTCAACATCTTTGTAAATCTATGATTTCATGTAATGTAATGTATCCTGATGATGTAAAATTATGCACATGAGCTGCAACTCTTCTGTCGGGTCATAATCTACAAAGTGACTTAGACAATTTTCAAACTTGGTGTAAAGTAAATTTATTAAAACGTAATTACAGTAAATGCAGGGTAATGTCTTTATACAGACGAATGTCATTTTTTAACATCTATATTCTGGATAAGAAACCACTTGATTGGGTTGAGGATTTGGGTATTCTAATGGACCCAAAGCTTAAATTTTTTTATCTCTGCCATTGCAAATCGAGCAAACAAAAACTTTGTATATTACTCTAGTACGACCGATTCTTGAATATGGATCTTGTATATGGTTTCCAAATACAGGATTCATCAAGATAGAACAGAATCGGTGCAAAAACAATTTCTGCTCTTTGCTCTTCGGGCCCTTAACTGGGATAATAATATTAATTTACCTTCTTATTATAGTAGACTTTTACTAATAAATCTTCCTTCTCTTTCTGATCGTAGAACAATGCTTGGAATAACTTTTTCCATAAAATAATTAATGGGGAAATTGACTCCTCTGAATTAATAAACCAAATTAATAGTTTCCGATCAGAAAAACTAGAAATTTCTTACCTATATCTCTTCAAACTTGTTATTCTAATTATGCTATCCATAACCCCTTTCGGATTTTATGTGCTTTATATAACGGTTTTTCCTATTTAATATTTAATACATAGTGCCACTCATACTTGCTCACTAAATCAAGGATCGCTTCGGTGCACTTGGGGACTGGTACAATCTAGCCCTAAGTCGGTTTAATGCACTGGCATAGAAGCTGGCGAAAAGTGCATCGTTAAAGTCGCAGTATGTTGCATTCATGCAGGAATACGTTGATTTGGTGCACATGACCCTAGCCTCCAAGCAATCTTCTGTTCCGCATTATTTTTTGCTTCATCATTGCTAGCAGAAGCTTGACAGTACTACGACCAAATTGCGAGTCGTTTTTGATGGCTCCGCAAAAACCACATCAGGTCTCTCCCTAAACGATTATTGTTTGCAGGACCATCTATAACACCGAAAATTTCACAACATTGCTTCGATTTCGATTTTATAAGATTGCATTATGGATATATGCAAAATGTATCGGTGTGTTCGCGTGACTCATCCAGACCCATATCTTGAATACTATGGCGGAACAACACGAGCGATGAAGTACAGGTTTACACTTTAAACACTGTTGCATACGGAAAAGCCTGCGGTATTTTTAGCTATTCGAGCTGTGCAACTTGCGTCAATGATCATTCGTAGGGATTTTTATGTCGACGATTTAATTACTGGAGGCGCTACAACACTAACTCCGATCATCTTCTATTCAGTCCGTCGCATACTCTCTCGCACATCATTGAAACCAAGCGTACAATACTAGCCACAATCGACCCCCTCGGCTTAATATCTTCCATAATTACAAAATTAAAAATATTCTTACAGACACTGTAGAAGGAAAAACTCATTTGGGACGAAGCCCTTCCTCAGTCTCTGCACTTTGCTTGGATTGAGCACATCTCCCATATAGCCGTAGCTGGTACGCTCAATTTCCCTCAGCCACACGCATCATGGGAAATACATGCGTTCTGTGATGCAAGCCTGGTCATACGGCACCTGTGTTTACGTGCGATCAGCAGCGCAGGGTGCCTACTCGTCGCATCTTGTCTGCTCTAAATCACGAGTTGCACCACTAAAAACGCTTACAATTCCCAAGCTGGAACTAGCCGCCGCAAATAATATCGGAGCTCGTCTCTATCATCGCTCAGTGCGTACCGCACCCTTGCCAGTTCTATTGTTGGTTCGACAAGCTCCATCTGAATTTAATATTTTTGTATCCAACAGAATATCTCAAATTCAGGAACTCACTAAGGGGGTGATTTGGAGCCACGTTCCTGCTCACTTGAACCCAGCCGACATATTGTCACGTGGCTGCGGAGCACGCGAACTTTTGGGATCGAATCTATGGCGTGAAGGGCCGGGTTTTCTACGCACATCTAACGCTGATTGGCCGCCAGACATTCCTACCAGCTCAGACCTACCCGAACGTCGTCGTCATGTCTTAATCCAAACAGACAATCTTGACATTTCATTCAGTTGCAAGTACCAAAACTCTTTTCGTAAAATGCAACGAAGAGCACAAGGAACTGTGTGCTCAAAGGGAAGAATTTGGCAACCGCATCCTTTATCGCTGCATTAAAGCGATTCATTGGCATCAGAGGAGCGAGTTGAGGCTGCGTTTTTCAAGCGACCCTCATATAAAGGAGCTTTCGGACTTTTGCCTGTCGATTGCAATCAACTGGAACTTTATTCCGCCTCGGTCTCCTCATTTTGGTGGTGATGGCGGCGGTAAAATCCGGAAAGGATCGTTCTATCGCGTCGTTGGAAAATCTGTTCTCACATTCAATGAACTTCGTACCCTTATTTCAGCAATGTTAAACTCACGACCTCTTTGTCCAATTTCGGAAAATCCAGGCGACTTTGAAGTTCTTACTCCTGGTCATTATACCCTTAACCCATTGAAAATGGGTAAAAAGGGTAAAAATTTGATGCAGTTTGAGATATTAGACTAAATAATGACAATATGTGAAAATTTTATTGAAATCGGTTGAGAAAAACTGGAGATATGGAGCATTGAATTTATTAAAGTATGCACTATACACGTGTGCATACACACACTCACATATACTTGCAAGCACTTACTGTATGCGTAAAGTATAGGGTTAAGGGTCCAGATTTCTCGACTAGAGCCTTCTTACTTGTTTTTTGATTGGAGCCCCATATGCCACAATCGAAGAACCCGACATAACGCATATTGACATCAATCGTCCAAGTCGGCAGCCCGTCTGTCAAATGCTGCACACATTCTGGCGCAAATGGAGCACCAGCTATCTATCAATCCTTCAGGAAAATTCAAAGTGGAGCTCTTCGACGCCTAACTTGATAAACAACTCAACCGTTGTCCTGAAGGACGATCTTGGTCGAGTCTAGAGCAGTATTCCTCGACCAGACGGCGTCTCCCGAGTTGTAATCATCAAAACTGCAGCTGGCACCGTCGAAAGAGCCATTAGCAAGATCGCTGTGCTGACCCTTGAGACCAAGTCGGTTGAAACCCTCTCTCTTCCAACGGAGAGAGCATGTCGGAGGCAGCAGCAGCTAAACAATAATTTAAGCTCAATCTATAATGAAAAGCTAACGTAGTTCATAAGTAGTTCACAATTTACTCAGCACTAATTCTCATATTTGCCTTGCACATTCGATTGCATCTAATTGCATAGATAAGCTTTCGTCCGGCTGTTTGGCAAAGCTTAATCTTCTTCATCTCTCGCTTTTTACTTCTCGTCTGCTACTGTTGCGCGCAAGTATAACATTGTTACGCACATAATTAAAAGTTAAACATACAAATGCTAACGCATACTCATAAACTAATTCTGCAAAATTATTAATTGTGAATAAACCATTGAAGGAAACTAATGTAAAGCTATCGTGTTTTACATTTAGTAAAATAGTCACACAACTTTCTAAAAGCAATTCGAACATAGGTGAACACAAAAAAGTGCCTCCTTTAAACAGCCATTCTTTACTTTTAATGTCATTGCCTTTACTGAAACTTGGTGAGTGCAAGACATCCTTTGTTCTGAAATTCTATCCAACATATACTATATCTATAGAAAAGACCATACTCTTCATCGTGGCGGTGGTGTACTCATTGCTGTTGATTTAGATTATTCTTCGGAGACAGTAATAGTGGGTTGTTTTATAGATATAGAATTTGTTGCTATAAAGTTTATTATTAATAGTATTCGTATTTTTATTACTTGCTCCTACATACCTCCTTCCTTCATAACTCTGTGTACGATGCTCATTTGTCTTCTATATTGTATGTTTCTTGCATGCTCTCTGATCGCGATTTCCTTGTAGTTCTTGGTGATTTCAATAATTAATTTAATTAATTTCAAGAATTATATTACATTTTGGTCAAACTTGTAAACAAATTACGTAATCTTAAGCATACCATATTGTGTATATAACCCATGATTTTTACTAAATAAATTCAGTACGAAACATTTACTGGTCGTATTCACTCCGTTAGCCCAATTGGTTCAAGTACCGATTGCGGTGACATTTGCTACTGGTACATGAACCAGTAGCACACCAAGAATAGACACCCTTTTAATAGTAAATATTCCAAATCGTACAACGGGGTTGTTAATTTTTAGCACTTGAAATCCATATTGACTTGTAGCTGGAATCGGTACCAGATTATACAGATCCAAGTGTTGATGTTGACACCAACGGCAACGTTATTTTAATTATAACGTGATTGTCCACTACGGTGCCTTCCGTCATCATCATTTTGTATGCCATGAGCAAGTTCTCTGGCATGACTGGTAACATTCGATCTGATTTTAAGTGACTGTTTATTTTGTCAAATTGCTCCTTTAACTGCCGAGGTGACACTAAACGAGGACTTATGGTGTTGTGACGTATATCAGTCAGTATGTTAATTACCTCGCTCTGCATGCGTTGCAGATTGGAAGCAATTGCCGTTAGTTGTGTCGACAGCAGAATGTACCAGTGAAAGGTACGGGAGTAAGAATCTGTATTCATCACAATTTTTATTTTATCCTCCAAATGGTTTAATCGTCTTGAGTAGGCAATTTCATCTCGTTTTAATACATTAATGGTGGAGTCCATTAATGACGTTTGGTTTTGTAGTAGATACAAAAGATGGTTTTCATTTTCCTTTACCTCCAGTATGCTTTTTGAAATATGGAATCCAATACTCCGAACAAGCTACTGGCGATGTTCCCCACGATGTCCAATGGTGCTCTCTGCTTTCGTGATTTGGCCACTGCATGTTTTCCATGAAGTGTTGATACATTTCCTTGCATGCAGGTGTGTCACTAATTTTGGGACACATTTGGCCAATTCTTGAAGTGCCTTTTAAAAATGTCTCTACATCGGTTTATAGGTTTTTAGATCCAAGTAGGGCACTATAGTCCATTCCGATACTGCTAATTGAGTTGTTCCAATTTTTTCGAAGTATATGCCAGGTTTCGTTTCGAACTGAATTATGTTGATCGATTGTGCAAGTGTGAGCGGCACTAGAAGTAACATAACCAGCATTGTTGTCGCTAATGAGCATATATTACTCTGCCTCCTTTTTTTGGGCTGTGAACTTTCATCTGATTGCCCATCTTCCATAGGGTCATCTACTGGATGCTTGTGGGTGGGCTCCTCTTCATTAAATAGGCGAGCTAACCGCTGAATCTCCCTCTTAAAGATTCCTTTTGAGGTTTTTACATCGACATCCCTCACGAAATTGTATTTTCCATTGTAAAATCGGACGATTCCACCCATGGGCCATTGTCATTGTCATTTTAATATTGGCTGTCGATTTTCTCCACTTTTGTCGTTGCTGCAACTGTTGAAGGTATTCATGAGACCACTGTGTTTTAACTTCGACACTGCTTGCCATCGTTGTCCTAATGTTTTGGGTTGCTGGGTTAGTTCACTGTCGGCTTGCGCGGTTAATGTTTCTCCAATAAGAAAGTGTCATTTGGATCATCTGATAGAGGCGTTAATGGACGGGAATTGAGTATTGTTACTATCTCAATTATGATGGTTTCCAACTTTTCGTATTAAATCGTTAAATTAGCAGTTATAACATTTTTTAACAGAAGATGCTTTGCTGATTTTACCGCGGCTTCCCATAGTCCGCCAAAGTGTGGAGTGTGGTGCTCGAGGAGGTATAAATTTAAATTGGACTTCTCTATTATTGCATACCTGAATTATCGTAGATTGAGCCTTTTTTGTATGTATTGCATTCTTTAGTTCTTGGAGCTTGGTTTTTGCTCCTACAAAGTTTGTAGCATTGTTACAGTGCAATGTTTGGCACTTTCCACGACGATTAATGAAGAGTCGTAGTGCTGCAAGAAACGCTTCTGTTGTAAGATTGCTTACCAATTCCAGATGAACTGCCTTTGTCATGAAGCAACAGAAGATTGCAATGTATACTGTGTTAGGCTTCTTTCCACGAATTTTGTAGTGGCTTTTTAATGGTCCGCAGTAGTCAACACCAGAGTTCAAAAATGGTCTAGCTTGTGTGATTCGAAGTGGTGGTAGATCTCTCATAATCTGCCCCATTCATTTTGGCTTTGCTTTAGTGCACTTGATGCAGTTTTGAACAATAGTTCTTGCCATGCTCTTTCCCGTCCAGAATTGCTGTCTTGATATGGTCAGTAATGCTTGGGGGCCGCAATGCATGTTGTACTTATGGAATTGTCCGAAAATGATTTTTACGATTGGATCATTGTATGGTAAGAGCATTGGGTGCTTGGCGTCGAAGGATATATGTGCTGCCTCCAGTCGACCTCCTACTCGCAAGATGACATCCTGTACCAAAAAGGGTGCTAGAGATTTAATGGCACTATCTCTTCGCGGCTCCTTATTTCTTTTAATCTGGTTTATGTCCTCGATGAAGTCGTATTGTTGTATGCTGCAGACAATGATTTTCTTCGCTTCGTTGAGTTCATTGAACTCTAATTGGACTGTGGCTTGTTTGTCTCTATATGTCGCTCTTAGATATATGGCAGCTCCGAATGCATTTTCTGAAGCGTCAACAAAGGCATGAATTTCTGTGGATATAGGTATTTTTCCACGAAACATGTGACGTGGAACTTGAATGGTGTTGAGAATTTTTAGATCCTCCCTGTATCGTTTCCACTCGTCCTGAAGATGAGCTGGCAGGTCTTCTTTGTAGTCAAATCCTTTCTTTGTCAAATGTTGCATTTAGATTTTTGCCTTCATGACTAATGGCGCAAATAGTCCCAGAGGATCGAAAATTCTGAAGATTTCAGACATTACATCTCTTTTTGTTATCCGATCTTTAGTGATAATATCAGTTTTACCACATCTACCTAATTTGGGAATCCAAGCGATTCTAATGTCTTCCTTTTGAACTTCTTTTAGTAGTTCCATCTTATCGCTACACCATTTTCGCAACTTAAATCCAGAACTATGCGAGAGTTTGTTTAGCTCTTGTTGTATCTGAAGAATCTCTGGTGATGTATCCGCTCCTGTTATGCAGTCGTCTACATTAAAATCATTTTCCAGTACAGCAGCTACTAATGGAAGTTCCTTCTTTGCCCTTTGTGCCAGATATTGAAGACATTTCGTGGCTAAGAATGGTGCTGCCTTTGTTCCATATGAGACTGTTTTTAGTCTGTAGTATTTTAAATTCTCTGATGGGTCGCTTCGCCAAACTATGGCCTGATAGTATTGATCTTCCGGATTCATCCAAATCTGTCGATACATTTTTTCAATGTCCGCTGTGAATACATATTTGTGTATTCTAAAGCGGAGCAAAATTGATAATATTGAATTTTGCACAGTTGGTCTCTCCTTCATATGACCCAGGTGTTCGTACTCCTTCATGAACTGAATATAGCTGGCCTTAGTTACAGGCTCTCGTTTAATTCGTTTTTCTAAACACAAAAATCTTCGTGTTGCTAGATCGCGACTCTCCCCTAGGGCTAAGGTATCATCCAAAAATGGAAGTCGGACGATGAGTTTCTTATCGACTGCAGTTTTGATGTTTTGTAAGAAATGTTTTTCGCATTTTTCCTCCAACGGTTCAGTTTCGCATGAGTCCAGTTCCCAACATTTGGCTATTTGTTGATCTAACTTACTTGCCGATGCTGCTGTTTTGACATCAGGTTTGACTTCCAAATGTAAAAGAGTGCTGTGCCTGTTATTGCATTTAAAACAATCTCTTCTCTGGCATGTTTGTGTTGTCGCGCTTAAAACATTTCACGCATAGTTTTTGTTTTTGAACCAAATTTAAAATTTGTGATGGGGTTTATTTGATGAATTCGGTGCACTTGAATATGGCATGGTTTGGTTTATCACAGAAATAGAAAACGTATTCTGTTCCAGTTGAGACGCATATATTTTGTTTAATGCTAACATTTTTTTTTGTCAGCACTGCTCGTGTCCTCTAATGTCAAAAATCTTTGTTCCAAAAATAAGAAGGATTAATTGAGTTGTTGTCTTGCATTTACAATAGATTGCTCATATAGCATATGAGTTTGCCGATCTAGTTTTTTAGCCAACATGCATAGAAGCATTGGATCCCAGGTCTTTGTTGAAATTCCAATGTTATTTAGTGCAGATAACGTTTCTTTTATGTTATCATGCAGAGCTTTTATAGATTTTCCCTAATTGGTTGTGGTTGGTTGATCTAATAATTTATTAATCAACTACTTCAAATTCTTGCAGCTCAAGATAGCATCTGTACTTTTCTACTGCAAGGATTACCGCTAAGCATTATAGTTTTTTTGAGAACGGTTTAACTTTTTCGACATAAATGCGATCGGTTGCTCGTGCTCAATATCAGATAATTGAACTAATACAGCTCCGATTCCAACATCACTTGCGTCACAATGCAAAAAGAATTTCTTTGAAAAATCTGGATTTTTCAAAACAGGAGCAGTTGTTAGAATGGCCTTCAATTGATCCATTGCCACTTGGGCTTCAGGAGTCCAAATGAACTTTTTCTTGTTTTTCAACAATTCGGTAATTGGACAAGCAAGCTCTGCAAAGTTTTGTATAAACCGCCGGTACCAATTACAAACTCCAAGAAAACCACGAATCTGTTTAAGATTCTTGGGTGCTGGCCAGTTAACAATACAAGAAATTTTGCCGGGATCTGTGGAAATTCCTCCACAGCCAATAGTATAACCTAAATAGTTGATACTCGTAACACAAAAGTTACTTTTTACAATATTTAGTGTTATATTAGCTTTTCTAAACTGATCGGCCAGTCTGATCAGAACCGCTAAATGTGATTCAAAGTCTTCTGATACGATACAAAGATCGTCTATATAACCAAAAACACAATATCGTTAATCAGGGGGTATAATCTCGTCCATCAAACGACACATTGTGGATGGTGCATTACACAATCCAAATGGCATTACCTTGAATTGATAAAGGGGTCTACCCGGAACAGTAAAAGCTGTTAAAGGCTTTAACTCCTCATCCAACTTAATTTGCCAATAGTCATCTTTTAAATCGAGCTTCGAGATTAAATTGGCCTTGGGCAAACGAGCTAAAATTCCGTCGATGCTGGGTAACGGATATGCATCTTTTCCTGTAGCATCTTTAAGTTTTCGAGCATCAAGGTAGAGCCTTATTTTATTGGGCTTGAGAACTAATCTCATGGGTGAACTCCAAGCACTCATTGAATGTTCAATAACATCCAAAGAGAGCATTCGATCAATCTCCGCAAACAAAACTTTTTCGACCGCGGGACTGACAGGGTAGAATCGTTGTTTTACTGGCTTTGCATCTCCGATGTCAATATGATGCTGAATTAAATTCGTGAGACCCAAGCCAGTATCACAGTTGGGAAACAGTTTTTTCACCACTTCAAGCTGTTGCCTTTGCAATAAAGTTAAAGGATAGATATCATCTGAGTTATCAGTACTCTGGGACAAATCTATGGTATGAATTATTTTAGGTGCAAGCTCAAAAATTCTCCAGAAATCTATGCCAAGAATCAGTATCTGTTGAATTGAGGGGATCACGTACAATTGCATTGGCTTCTGAACGCCGTTGTAAGTCAATAAAACATGTAAAACTCCAAAGACCGTATGTGATCGACCATCAGCAGTTTTAACATATGACCCACACGGTGTAAACTCTGGGAATTCATTAAAATTTTCTTTCGCTAATCTAGCTCCTATGCAACTGACATTTGCTCCAGTATCCAGTAATCCAAGTTCTTTAAACTCAAGAAAAGAGACTTCCGCATAACTTCTTAAATCATTCTTATTATTTACTATAGCAGACACCAATAATCTGTGGTTGTTTCTTATCTTATCATAATAACATCTAATTGTTACAGCGTTTCTACTTGTTTTCACAATTTCAGTGGGCCTTACTTCCGTAAAAATCTTATTCCTAATTTTTTTATAATTTTGTAAACGATCAATATGTGACTTTTTATACAAAATATGCGACGCTCTGCTAAACAGTCTTGCCACGCGTGTCCTATGACATCACAATTCCAACACACGAGCTTTGCGTGTGAAGCGCGAACTGCTGCAATTTCACTTTCAATTTCTTCTTGATTATTATATTGATGATCATTTATTTCTATTGCGTGTACCGTACGACGATATATGGGTACTTTTGCTTTTGTACTTTCTACACATGAACCTATTTCACGAGTTAGATTTTCTTTCATTTGAACTAGTTTTCTCAACTCGCTAATGGTTCTGATTGGCTGATATAATAACTGTTGACGCGTTTCGGGTAAGAGATTATTTTTAAGAATCTCTAGAATTTCGTCTTCGTCTATTTTGACAGATGAGTTATCCATCAGTGCTGCCACAGCATCGAAAAACATTGCAAACGTTTCTCCTGACTTTTGCTTTCGTGCGCGAATACGTTCTTTGCTAAGAAAGTCCGATGTATAGTCTTTATACTGTTGTCTTATGGACATACAAAAATCAGACCAGATAATACGAGAAACTCCTTTATGATATCTCCAAAACCAATCTCGTGCTTTGCCTGCAAATAATATATGCAAGTGCTTGCACAAGCCTTGAAAATCACTTTCTAAAGTTTCATCGGTTAGTGATTTAACGCGATAAATAAATTCTTCTACGGTTAAGCCTTGCTCAGTTCCCTCAAAAGTTAAGTTCCATTTTTGCATAATATTAGCAATTTGACTGCTAGGTACTGACGATTGACTCGATGATGATATTGGCTCATTATAATGTACTCGGTTATTTCTTATGGGTGATTGACTTCGTTGGTTTATATTTAGACTGGATACCAAACGAGAAACGGTCTGCTCTATCATATTCTGTATTAAAGAGTAATCTATACTTGGCTCTCTCGATACATAATTGGGCCGAGATCCGTTTGGTCTCCCTCGCCTTTTAAAATCGGATTGAGCAGCAGCAGAATTATAACTATTACTACTGTTCTGCACATCTCCTTGCAGGTTACGAGTCTGTGCTGGTTCTTCATTTAGGGATCTTGCCAAGCTGCGCGTGACAGTACGTCGATTTTGCGATTGCGGCATGCCTGTAGCTTCTGTTTGTCGCGTTGGCGAACAATTTCCTACTACTAGTTTTAACTGGTTCGTTTCAATGACCTGAAAACAACTTGGACAGTCTTTGTGAGTCGTCAGCCGACTCTCTAGGCATTGCCTATGGTACACATGATTACAAGGTGTGACATAGCATGGTTCTGTATCCGTTAAGACTTGAGAACAAACTAAACAGTTTTTTTCTGCATCAGTACTTGGCTGTCGAGCTTGTACAGGCGAATGTCTTGGTAACATTTCCTCAAAACAAATTTTATTTTTTATTTTTATTAATTTTACCCTTTTATGAGATTTTTTTGGTAAACATACACAGTAGTAACTTAATCGGCCAGTTTTAAATAAGAAGAAGCAATTCATTAACTGGGCTATTTCAACTAATTATTCAGATCAAATAAAATGGTTAAAGCTCTTTTTAGTTTTTAACAGTGTTTCCAGAAAGCGGTACAATTACACTGTCGCATGATGTGCAGATCCAGCCTAAATTCAACATTGCCTATAACCTTATAAACTAATAACCAATTTTATCCTACTAGCGATATACTTTGGACTATTGACTGTGTTTAACAAGTGCTATTCAAGAAAAAGGCGCTTTTCTTAGCAATTGGCAGGATGTCTGAGCTGAGCCAAAACATGCAAGAATCCAAAAAGCTTTGAAGAGTATTTCCTAGCTTCTACTACTTCAAGCACAGCTTCTGTCCAAAAATTAAAAAAAAATATCTGAGCTAAGGTTGTGTGAGCATCTCTACAACTATCAGGTGGCAACAATAGCTTTGACTTTTCTATCTCATACATGACCCATTAGTTTAAGCTTTTGGCAGATAATCGAACTGAATCTAATTATAAGAATCCAAAACGCCTAAAAAAATAACGTCATGTTTTTCATAATCGGATGCTTCGGCCTGTGGCAATTCAAATCAGGAATACTATAAGCACCATAGATTAGGAAAAAGTAGAAAAAATATATATGCTCTCTTTACAAACCAGGTGTGTACTCTACTATCTTTCTGTAACGTAAGCCTTCAAACTATAGCTCCCAGCCTTAAGCTTGACCTCCACAAATTATGTAACCAAACACAATTCCTGGTCTTTACCGAAAAAGGAGGCCACAGACAGTTGGTTCCAAAAACTTATGTACGGCTTCACCTAAAGACCGAGGCTCCACACAGTTGGTTCAAAAAGATAGACAGATGTCCCACACAGTTGGTTTAAAAAGAGATACAGATGCCCCACGTTGTCGGGCGCCAAAAATTTATGTAATCTCAGCTAAAATTATCTGTAGACTTTGCTCCACGTTGGGCGCAAAAAAATTTAGGTAGCCTATGCCACAATTCTCTGTAGACTTTACGCCACGTCTGGACAACAAAAATGTACAGAATCTAGCCAACGTCTGCATGTACTGACCAGATGTTAACGGATTGGTCAATCGCATTCGTCCAGTGAGTCGAAGGAGGTATAGCGGAGTGGGACCCTATATTACCGTAGCTCTTTCGGGGTGGGGTGGGTCTTGCTAATTCCTTGACTCTTACTTACAAAATTTTATTAAGGATCCCTTCGGAAACTAAAGAAAAAAATTCGCAAAATATCGTCAACAAAATAAAAAAAACAAAACAAAACGAGGCAGCTAGACGAGCTGTAACTCACAGACCGATATGCTTTAAAAAAAATGGGTGACTTCTCTTATTAACTGGCTTTGGCGGTGTCTGAAGTTGGTGGTTGACAACCGCATTCTATACCCTACCCAACCATGGACTTTACTAGCGGGATGTTTTTAAAGTCCCCAAAAACAATTAGGGTACTACTGTTATGTTACCATGTCAATAGGACTAAATCAATTTAGTCGTGCATACTCGAATTGATGAAAAAATAGAAGAATAACAAATTCCGTTTCATTATACTCATGATAGGTGCTTAATTTATTTAACAATGATTTCTCGGTAAAAATATATAATCATAAAAAACAAGCTTTTCCATATTGCTTTTAAAAAAAATTATGCTAACATTTAAAATTAAGGCAACTTCAAATAACAATATTAATACTTTAACTTATTCTTTTACAGTGTATGCCTATAATACTTTCAATGAATACATGTCGTTTTACTAGCAATAATTTGAATAACTATTTGGGTTATGATTACACTTTACTTCATGTGTGCGCTGCAAAAACAGTTAAGGAAACGATCCCGTTTAAATTAAATAAGGGAAGGGTCAGTAAACTGTTTTTTTTTTGTGTTTTTTTTCTTTTACTATTTTTTTTGTTCTGCAATTAGTTTTATTAACAAAATTAATCGCTCTAATTGTAATTTAATTCAAGGTGACCAACAAATATACAGCTGTGATTAGAACATGTCAAAGAAACAATAAAAGAGAGTGGCTTCTTTATAGCTTTTATGTTATTACATATGTACTGCTCCGACGATGAAAGGCCTTCCAGCGAGAGAGTCCATCGTTGCTTATGATGTTAATTTTGTGCTTGTTTTTGTTACTTTAAATTATTTTTGTCACTTTACATATTTTCTAATCAGCTGTGGTCTAATACTTATGCATATCGAATACAGAGAACGCAGATATACATATAAATATACATGTGCTCTACATACAGATTAAGAGAGAGCTACCTGTGTTCTCAAAGAGGGGATCGTTTTCTCTTTGTTAATGTAATTTTGCACTGCACTCATTAACTGTATTAACCCATTAACATCTATAAACTAATACATTGTTTAAAAAAAATACTTATAACTTAAAGTCTTTGTATATATGATTTTTTTAAACTGCTGATCTTCCTGGGTTGTTGCCTTCTCTTTGGATACGAACAAAAGAAGCTGCTCCGAGGCTTTTATGGACTGAGCAGGCCATGCAAGGGCGAAGAGCACGAAAATTGCGCTTGCTCTTGGCAAAACTGCGATTGAGTGCGGGGATGCACTGAACGAAATTCGGGACGGGATTTGGTCCAATAATATAATAGACCGATACTTCTAAACCTGCGTATAGTGATGTGGTTGTGTCTTTAAGGTTAAGGTCACTTATAGGTCATGGCCATTAACTCATGTCGTGCACGTGTTCTGGTCGATAACTTCGTATAGTTTTTTGTTCTTAATTATGGTTTAATTTGGCACTGCATTGTATATTATTATTAGCAATCGATCGTTTTATTTCCTTTTTTTTTGTTTTTGATATTTTTTCTCGGTGCACCAACTTGTGCGTTGCGATCACGTTTTTAAAATTTTTTCAGCTCGCGACTCGACGGTCCGGCGTGACAATTAGCAGACTGAACAAAAAAGAAGAGAGCGATCTAATACGCATGCACTTTTTATAGTCGTTCTTTCCAGAGCTTTCCATTGGAGAGTATGAAGTTAGCTGTGTGATCCTAAGCTCTGGAAACAATCTCACTACTGAGAGAAAAAGAGCATTGCAGCATCAAAGCTGTTATTTATGCATTTTATCGCAGGCGACAAATTTGTCAAGAACAAATTGCGATAAAACTTTTAATGATGAAAAAAACAAACGTTACAATGGGTTTAGGATTTGCGTATTCTAATGGACCCAAAGCTTAAATTTTACAAGCATCTCTCTGCCATTGCGAATCGAGCATCAAGTGCCTTGGGGTTCATTAGGCGCTAGTCCAACGAATTCGAGATCCCTAGATAACAAAAACTTTCTATATTTCTCTAGTACGACCGATTCTTGAATATGGATCTTGTATATGGTTCCCAAATACAGGATTCATCAAGATAGAATAGAATCGGTGCAAAAACAATTTCCGCTCTTTTTCTTCGGGCCCTTAACTGGGATAATAGCATTAATTTACCTTATCATAGTAGACTGTTACTAATAAATCTTCATTATCTTTCTGATCGTAGAGCAATGCTTGGAAAAACCTTTTTCCACAACTAATTAATGGGGAAATTGATTCCTCTGAATTAATAAACCAAATTAGCTTCGCAGTTCCGAGGAGAAATACTAGAAATTTCTTACCTATATATCTTCAAACTTGTTATTCTAATTATGCTATCCATAACCCCTTTCGGATTTTATGTGCTTTATATAACGATCTTTTTACTTAATACACAGTGCCACTCCTACTTGCTCTCTTAAAAAACTAGTCTTGTGTCACTTGTCTATGTTCGCGATTTTCGTAACCGTACGCTACGCGGTGCGCCCCCCGGTCGGTTGGGCGGGAGGTGGGTCGCTTTTTGATTGGGTCCGCGCGTTAACAAGCCGGTGCTTGGTATCGTTTGGCCACTTGAATGTACTGTCCGTTAGTACATCTACGTCCAATAATAATAAATGCGATTTGTTTGTCTTATATATTGCTCTGGTGGGTTCTTTATACTGAATTCGGTGCAGTTGAATATGGCATGTTTTAGCTTTTCACAGAAATAGCAGACGTATTCTGTTCCAGTTGAGACGCATATATTTTGGTTGTGCCAACATTTTTTTTGTCAGCACTGAACGTGGCCTCTGATGTCAAAAATCGTTGTTCCAAAAATAATAGGAATAATAACAGGAATTGATTGAGTTGCTGTAACTGTCTGGCATATACAATAGATTGCTCATATAGCATATGAGTTTGCCGATCTAGTTTTTTAGCCAACATGCATAGAAGCATTGGATCCCAGGTCTTTGTTGAAATTCCAATGTTATTTAGTGCAGATAACGTTTCTTTTATGTTATCATGCAGAGCTTTTATAGATTTTGCCTCATTGGTTGTGGTTGGTAGCATATTCCATGCTGTTGAATAATTTCCTTATGTTAAGGACAGATGGCGTATTAGGCGTTCCGCATCTCCAGCCAAGTTGGTCTTTAAATACCACATCTTTTGAATAATGGGTAACGTAGATTCATGAATCATTTTCTTGAAAATATCATGAAATTTCTGTCATGTAAATAATCTCCATTAAATTTTGGGATTTCTACCTTTGGAAGAGGTAGTGCAGCATGCGTTTGTGCTGTATGGACAGGTCGCTGAACCATTTCATCGCTTGTCAAGGTTTTCTCTGAAATAACAGCATCTTCAGCAGCCAAATATCTGCTGTCATCATATCCAATTTTCTTGGGATCGATGAATTTTTTACAAATTTGGATGTGGATGTCTCTTATCTCACTCCAATGTTTTTGAAAACATTGGCGAGTTTCAATAGTCATTTTGTTCATAATACGCTCCAGACTGTCAAGCAATACATTTTGTTCACGAATCATTGGCTTTATTTCCAACTCTTCGTTCACAGCCGACAACGATAGCGTTTGAAATTCCTTTAATTCACTTTGGAATTGTTTGGTGTATTCAAGTACTAAATTTTGTATTTTCGCATAGTATTCGTTTTTAAAATAACTATGGTCAATTTTAGTATCTTGAACTAGTTTCTAGGTAGCAATTGCCAAGTTGATCATATACCCTAGTTGCCAAATTAACTAGGAGTTTTATAAAAATATGGTTTCCAGGTTAACCAAATTTCATATGTTGGTCTCCAAATTGACCAAATGCGTGTCTATTATTCGCCAAATGAATCTAAATAGACTTGTTTTTTTTTTTTGTTACAACTCGGTAAATGATGAATGATTGGTCGGTAGTTGACCAATTTATGATTAGTTCGCCAAATGAAACTAAAGTCCAAAGTCGGGGGTCACCAAATGATAAATGAAATGTAATGTATGTGCTATCGGTTTATGTACCAGTAGCAAAAAATCGTCGTCGCAATCGGTACTTGAACAAATTGGACTTTCGAAGTGAATACTCAAAGAACTCTCTTTTCGTACTGGTTTATTAAGTGAAAATTCATGGTTTATATACAAAATTCTTAGATGATGAAATGAAATGGGACAAAGAGGTATTGAGTATAACATTGCTGAAATTTCTCATTTAACGGTACGAAGTTCATTAAGTGTGAGAACAACGATGCGATAAAAGTGATACTTGGCAGAAATGTGGAGACCGAGGCGGTAATAAAGTTCCAGTTGATTGCAATCGATATGTAGTATTTTGAGGGCGGCCTGTTCCTGACTTCTGACTTGATGAAGAAAGGTTCACAAAAATCTATTCCGGTTGTGGAGAATGGGTGGCCTGGTTGCATTCGATCGGCTGGTAACGGGTTCATACTGTGCTTGAGAAGCTTGGGTTTCATGCGAAAGAAACGAATGGCTTCTAATGCTAAAAATCTTTGTTCCAAAAACAATAGGAATTGACTGAGTTGTTGTAATTGTCTTGCATTTACAACAAATTGCTCATATAGCATATGAGTTTGCCGATCCTAGTTTCTTAGCCAACATGCATAGAAGTATTGGATCCCAGGTGTCTGTTGAAATTCCAATTTATCCCAAAGATTATTTAATCTTTTTATGCGCTCTTCATAATACCCTGGTTTGAGTCTCCGCTCCTGAGAATCTTTTTTGTAATTTCTGATTACATTCTGTAATTCTTGCCCAGACGCTAGTTGATTGTTAATCACAGTTTTAAGTTTAATGGATTCCATTTTCTATATATATTTTTTTTAATTTTTTTTTATGCTGTAGGTTGTGATCTTCAAGTTGATCAGGTACCGTACTTGCCAAGTTAACACTTGGTATTTGACCAACTTATAATTAGATCACCAAAGAAAGTGTCCCAGTTACATAAAGTTCGTCATATGAAGAACAGTGGTCGCCAGTTGACCAATATATGATTAGTTCGTCAAATGAACATAAAGTCCAAAAGTCGGGGGTCACCAAATAAACGATTTGGAATATTTCCTATTAAAAGAGTGCTCTATTCTTAGTATACTACTGGTTCATGTACCAGTAGCAAATGTCGCCGCAATCGGTACTTGAACCAATTGGGCTAACGGAGTGAATACGACCAGTAAATGTTTCGTACTGAATTTATTTAGTAAAAA
This sequence comes from Scaptomyza reducta, assembly GCA_035044485.1. Taxonomy (NCBI): domain Eukaryota; kingdom Metazoa; phylum Arthropoda; class Insecta; order Diptera; family Drosophilidae; genus Scaptomyza; species Scaptomyza reducta. Next base: position 1,403 of record JAWNNV010001148.1, on the reverse strand, counting down.
TCATGGGATATATACAAAATATGGTATACTTAAGATTACGTAATTTGTTTACAAGTTTGACCAAAATGTAATATAATTCTTAACGCTGCACGTAATATTATCTGATTACGTCAGGCGTTTAGACTGATAATGTTGGAACAAAATTGAATTTAAATTCAACAAAATTATGATGAAATTGGATCCGCCAAGTCGGATCGTGTGAAAATATATTTAGCTGTAACCCATTGCTTGGGTGCATTGAACTTATGACGATAGGCAGAAGAAAAGTAACTCCGACCCCATACAGTATATATATTCTTGATCAGCGTCAAAAGCCGAGTCGATATAGCCATGTCCGTCTGTCCGGCCGTCTGTATGTATTAACGCGTCGATCTCATAGACTATGAAAGCTAGTGATGCCAGATTTGGAACATAAGCTCGCCTAATCCCTAGGCAGTACAAGTTTATTTCAAATTTTCGATAATTCTTCCCGTTTCCGATATACACATGTGATCGAAAACAATAAAATCTTAATTCCAACACATGCACATATTTAATTGGCTTGATATTTTGTGAGCAGGTATAGGTATATAAAGCTCTGAGATTTTTAGGTTGTTAAAACATAAGTTATGTTTGGTTATAAATTAAATTATGATCAGCTTTATATGACCCTTTTGTACCTGTTGTTATAAGGCAAATGGGTTTGAATGTATACATACCTTTTCGACAAGCCTCTATTACCTTCGCCAAAAAACATGTTCAACAATACTTATGTGGAATAAAACACAAATAATGGGGAACTTTGGTACTGGAATACTTTTTAGGGACATTTTTTCAAAAAAAAGGACAACAAATTTTATTTCCAAATATCTAATAGTCTTTTTCAATACTTTTTTTACGATTAAAATTATTATTTATTTTAGATACACATATTATTATTGTTTTTACAGCTTGTAACGTTCACGACAGCGCTGTCTACTATTCGGTTCCGGCCGTGCTGAGGGAAATTGGGGTGGGGTCTTTTGAATAGCCATGTTTCTAGACAAGCTTCACAATAATAAAAGTAGTAGACAGTACGGGAAATGGGAGTACCAAAGTCATAGCGGGTAAGGACATGTAGATTGTGAAGAATTTTTCTATAGCCTCCCTACCTGTAGAATTTAAGGAATCTGTGTAATTCTACCCTACAAATGTTAGTGCATGTGATTAGGTGCCCAATTTATTATAGTTTAATTTACTTTCTTGAACATTTTCTTTACTTAAAATAAATTCGTGGATGCTTACTAGTTTTGGGATACTTTCGTTAATTTTCGGCTGGGCCGTACTCACGCTTGTTCCATCGATTTCAGCAGGCCTGATGACGACGAGGGGTATAGCTGTATGTGTAGGTCTATATGTAGGGGGGTGTGTATTGATGTGAGTGT